>JAODAL010027060.1:0-55604 GCA_025379985.1 Phyllomedusa bahiana | reverse complement strand
ATCATAAATGAGGCCTATAGTGTGTAAGACTGTCTTTGTTGCCCATAGCAACCAATCAGAGCTCAGCTTTCATTTTCCCAGAGCGGTATAAGAAATTAAAGCTGAGCTGTGATTGGTTGCTATGAGCGCTGACTGATTGCTATGGGCTCTGACGTTGCTATGAGCTCGGTCGGTTATAAAGGGGTTTCGATCGTAGCTCTAATTTTTTTGTAGGGCAACAAGGACAGTCTTACACATGGACTGTGTTCATATATGAGGCTCATAGAGCAGACGTGTGAGAAATAAAGCAAGCGTAGTCCACATCGGTCTATGTCTGCTCTATGGGAACGCTGCGGCTCTGTCGCTGTATCTGTCGGGGGAACCTTTTTCAGAAGTGCAGGCCCAGCTTGAGATACTTTTTACTGAAAACTACTTTCACACACAGAAAGAAAAGACGGGGAGGATGTGAAGACGTGTGCTCGCAGGCAATGCTTTCCATTGCTGTGGAAAATAGTTCTGATTAACAATGTAGCTGCACATTTAGGATCTGCTAACAATGTGTCTGAGGTTTCTTTGCAGATTCTGTCACTTGACAAGAAAGACAGCCCTGTGAGTAATAGAACGACTCCCATCAAAACAATGAACACTGGACGGAGGCGACAAAGTCACCGGGGTCCACCGGGCACAGGTCCTATACGATGTGCAATGGATCTGGCTGGGAGTCATGGTCATACGAACAGAAACCATATTGATGGTGAGCAGAGATGCCATCCTACCTGATACCCCAGCCGGGGCCCCCTCTGCAGAGGGGGCTCTCCCGGGGTTCTTTTTCCAATCACCTCCTGGCTTCCGGGGGCATGTTCTGACTGCCAGGGGTGTGTTTTGACCAAAGCTTGTTAAAACGAGCCCCCGGCGGGGAGCCCGGCTCGCAGTCTTCCGGGGAAAACTTGGGGGGCGCATTTGGGGAGACAGGCTGGGGTGGGCCCCCTTCCCCTAAAAGAACAAAGATCATAATTTAAAAAAATTGCAAAAATAAAACGAAACCCTCTTTTGAGATGAAAACGCCCACAAATAAAGGTCTTAAGGGCTTTCACACAGTTTTTGGATCTGTTTTTGGACCCTAAACGGATCCCCAACCCCCAAAGCAGCTGTGTTTTTTGGTAGTTTGGCTGCGCAGAACGCACCGATGTTTTAAATAGGGCCCCTGCGGTTTTCGGACGTGTCAATTCTTGGAGGATCCGAAAACGAAATGAAGGGCCATCGCGATCACTTGGGGGTCCAACGGATCCAAACACATATCTAGAAACTTGTTACCGACAAAACACGTTGTGTAAACAAACCCAACATATGGCGGTCAAAATGGTTTGTATAAGCCCCACCCCGGGAATTTTATTATTAACATTTATTTTAAAGCGCCTTTAACCCCTGGCGTGTCTTTTGGGGGGGGTCCATCTGATATTCAAGTGTTTAAAAAAAATTTGACAATGAAAGATTTTTTAAAACGGTAAAAGGGAGAGAGGACCCTCCCCAAAGGGCTTACAATCTAAAGGAGGAGGAAGAGAAGGGGGGGAAGGGGCAGACATGTTTGGGGGGTAGTAAGTGGCGAGGGTTTTTGAGGGTTTTAGGCAATCCTGAAGAAATGGGTTTTCAGGTTGCCCACATCCCATCCAGAAATGCTTATACTCCACCCAGAAACTCACTTGTTCTGCCTATTTGCAAAAGCACCGCCTCTGGGAATAGCCACATCTGCTCCCCAACAGAAACGCCTATAGTTCACCCTCGTTCTGCCCGTTGGCATAAGCCCCGCCCCCGGAACGCCCCCTCCACAGAAATGCCCATACTCCACCCAGGAAAGCCTTTGTTCTGCCTATTTGCAAAACCCCCGCCCCGGGGACTGGCCCGCCCTCCAGAAATGCCTATACTACTCCCTCGTGTCACTTGCTTGAATCCGCCCCACCTCTTGGTATGCCCCCTCCTTCTGGAAATGCCTATACTTCTGTCTCACTGCGCCTGTTGGCATATGCCCCGCCCCTGGATATGCCCCCTCCCTCTGGAAATGCCTATACTTCTCCCTTGTTCTACATGTTGGCATAAGCCCCGCCCCCGGTTATGCCCCATCCCTCCGGAAACACCTATACTTCTCCTTTTTTCTGCCTATTTGCAAAAGCCCCGCCCAATAACACCCCCTACACAGAAATGCCCATACTCCACCCAGGAGTCTTTGTTCTGCCTATTTGCAAAAGCCCCGCCCCTGGGAATGCCCCTTCCTTCCGGAAACGCCTATACTTCACCCTCGTTCCTCCTGTTGGCATAAGCCCCGCCCCAGGAACACCTCCTCCACTGAAATGCCTCTACTCCACTTGTGGCCGATCATTTGCATTAAGCCACGCCCCTTCCCATAATGTATTCCAGAAGGGTCGGCAAGCATGATTGTTGCAGATAAAAGAAGTCATTGGTCGTATTCAGACTAATGTGTGTACAATATGTATGGCCCAGGGGACACTCTCCAATCACCTACCTTGGTCTCCTCGTCTGTGCTGCCCCCTAGATGTTTGGTCTTGCACTTGCGTTTTCCAGTGGGTTTTTCGAGACTCTGAAACGAGGGCGAGTCCTGGAGGCTGCCTCTGAAGGAGCCGTGCCGGAGATCGCCCGCTCGCTGGTTACTCCTCAGGATCTCGCCGGCCGCGTCTGGGGAAATTTTCCTCTTCCGGAAGTCTAAAGTCAACCACAAGGAGAGAGCGACATGAGCGAGACTGAACAGGACGACCACGAAGACAACACACACGAAGCAGGACGGTGGCGAAGACCACACACACGGAGCAGGACGGCCATGAAGACCACACACACGGAGCAGGACGGTGGCGAAGACCACACACACAGGACAGGACGGCCACAAAGACCACACACACAGGACAGGACGGCCACAAAGACCACACACACGGAGCAGGACGGCCACAAAGACCACACACACGGAGCAGGACAGCCACAAAGACCACACACACGGAGCAGGACGGCCACAAAGACCACACACACGGAGCAGGACGGCCACAAGACCACACACACGGAGCAGGATGGTGGCGAAGACCACACACACGGAGCAGGACGGTGGCGAAGACCACACACACGGAGCAGGACGGCCACGAAGACCACACACACGGAGCAGGACGGCCACGAAGACCACACACACGGAGCAGGACGGCCACGAAAAAAACACACACGGAGCAGGACGGCCACAAAGACCACACACACACACACACACGGAGCAGGACAGCCACCAAGACCACACACACAGGACAGGACGGCCACGAAGACCACACACACGGAGCAGGACGGCCACAAAGACCACACACACGGAGCAGGACGGCCACAAAGACCACACACACGGAGCAGGACGGCCACGAAGACAACACACACGGAGCAGGACGGCCACAAAGACCACACACACGGAGCAGGACGGCCACAAAGACCACACACACGGAACAGGACGGCCACAAAGACCACACACACGGAACAGGACGGCCACAAAGACCACACACACGGAGCAGGACGGCCACGAAGACCACACACATACACGGAGCAGGACGGCCACGAAGACCACACACATACACGGAACAGGACGGCCACAAAGACCACACACACGGAGCAGGACGGCCACAAAGACCACACACACGGAGCAGGACGGTGGCGAAGACCACACACACGGAGCAGGACGGTGGCGAAGACCACACACGGAGCAGGACGGCCACAAAGACCACACACACGGAGCAGGACGGCCACAAAGACCACACACACGGAGCAGGACGGCCACAAAGACCACACACACGGAGCAGGACGGCCACAAAGACCACACACACGGAGCAGGACGGTGGCGAAGACCACACACACGGAGCAGGACGGTGGCGAAGACCACACACACGGAGCAGGACGGCCACAAAGACCACACACACGGAGCAGGACGGTGGCAAAGACCACACACATACACGGAGCAGGACGGCCACGAAGACCACACACACGGAGCAGGACGGCCACGAAGACCACACACACGGAGCAGGACGGCCACGAAGACCACACACACGGAGCAGGACGGCCACGAAGACCACACACACGGAGCAGGACGGCCACGAAGACAACACACACGGAGCAGGACGGCCACAAAGACCACACACACGGAGCAGGACGGCCACAAAGACCACACACACGGAGCAGGACGGCCACAAAGACCACACACACGGAGCAGGACGGCCACGAAGACAACACACACGGAGCAGGACGGCCACAAAGACCACACACACGGAGCAGGACGGCCACAAAGACCACACACGGAGCAGGACGGCCACGAAAAAAACACACACGGAGCAGGACGGCCACAAAGACCACACACACGGAGCAGGACGGCCACAAAGACAACACACACGGAGCAGGACGGCCACGAAGACCACACACGGAGCAGGACGGCCACGAAAAAAACACACACGGAGCAGGACGGCCACAAAGACCACACACACGGAGCAGGACGGCCACGAAGACAACACACACGGAGCAGGACGGCCACGAAAAAAAACACACACGGAGCAGGACGGCCACAAAGACCACACACACGGAGCAGGACAGCCACAAAGACCACACACACGGAGCAGGACGGCCACAAAGACCACACACACGTGCAAGGACGGCCACAAAGACAACACACACGGAGCAGGACGGCCACACAGACCACACACGGAGCAGGACGGCCACAAAGACCACACACACGGAGCAGGACGGTGGCGAAGACCACACACACGGAGCAGGACGGCCACAAAGACCACACACACGGAGCAGGACGGCCACAAAGACCACACACACGGAGCAGGACGGCCACAAAGACCACACACACGGAGCAGGACGGCCACAAAGACCACACACACGGAGCAGGACGGCCACGAAGACCACACACACGGAGCAGGACGGCCACAAAGACCACACACACGGAGCAGGACGGCCACGAAAAAAAACACACACGGAGCAGGACGGCCACGAAGACCACACACAACGGAGCAGGACGGCCCCACAAAGACCACACAACAGGAGCAGGACGGCCACGAAGACCACACACGGAGCAGGACGGCCACGAAAAAAAACACACACGGAGCAGGACGGCCACAAAGACCACACACACGGAGCAGGACGGCCACGAAGACAACACACACGGAGCAGGACGGCCACGAAAAAAACACACACGGAGCAGGACGGCCACAAAGACCACACACACGGAGCAGGACGGCCACAAAGACCACACACACGGAGCAGGACGGCCACAAAGACCACACACACGGAACAGGACGGCCACAAAGACAACACACACGGAGCAGGACGGCCACGAAGACCACACACGGAGCAGGACGGCCACAAAGACCACACACACGGAGCAGGATGGTGGCGAAGACCACACACACGGAGCAGGACGGCCACAAAGACCACACACACGGAGCAGGACGGCCACAAAGACCACACACACGGAGCAGGACGGCCACAAAGACCACACACACGGAGCAGGACGGCCACAAAGACCACACACACGGAGCAGGACGGCCACGAAGACCACACACACACGGAGCAGGACGGCCACAAAGACCACACACACGGAGCAGGACGGCCACAAAGACCACACACACGGAGCAGGACGGCCACAAAGACCACACACACGGAGCAGGACGGCCACGAAAAAAACACACACGGAGCAGGACGGCCACAAAGACCACACACACGGAACAGGACGGCCACAAAGACCACACACACGGAGCAGGACGGCCACAAAGACCACACACACGGAGCAGGACGGCCACGAAGACAACACACACGGAGCAGGACGGCCACAAAGACAACACACACGGAGCAGGACGGCCACAAAGACCACACACACGGAGCAGGACGGCCACAAAGACCACACACACGGAGCAGGACGGCCACGAAGACCACACACGGAGCAGGACGGCCACGAAAAAAACACACACGGAGCAGGACGGCCACAAAGACCACACACACGGAGCAGGACGGCCACAAAGACCACACACACGGAGCAGGACGGCCACAAAGACCACACACACGAAGCAGGACGGCCACAAAGACCACACACACGGAGCAGGACGGCCACAAAGACCACACACACGGAGCAGGACGGCCACAAAGACCACACACACGGAACAGGACGGCCACAAAGACAACACACACGGAGCAGGACGGCCACGAAGACCACACACATACACGGAGCAAGACGGTGGCGAAGACCACACACACGGAGCAGGACAGCCACGAAGACCACACACATACACGGAGCAGGACGGCCATGAAGACCACACACATACACGGAGCAGGACGGCCATGAAGACCACACACATACACGGAGCAGGACGGCCACGAAAAAAACACACACGGAGCAGGACGGCGGCAAAGACCACACACACGGAACAGGACGGCCATGAAGACCACACACACGAAGCAGGACGGCCACAAAGACCACACACACGAAGCAGGACGGCCACGAAGACCACACACACGGAGCAGGACGGCCACGAAGACCACACACACGGAGCAGGACGGCCATGATGACCACACACACGGAACAGGACGGCCATGATGACCACACACACGGACCAGGACGGCCATGAAGACCACACACACGGTCCATGACGGCCGTGAAGGCCTCACCCACGGAACTGGACGGCCATCAACACCACACCCACGGACCAGGACGGCCACTAAGACAACACACACACACGGACCATGACAGCCATGAAGACCACACACACGGACCAGGACGGCCACGAAGACCACACACACGGAACAGGACGGCCACGAAGACCACACACACGGAGCAGGACGGCCGTGAAGACCACACACATACACGGAACAGGACGGCCACGAAGACCACACACACGGAGCAGGACGGCCACGAAGACCACACACACGGAGCAGGACGGCCACAAAGACCACACACAGCAGGACGGCCACAAAGACCACACACACGGAGCAGGACGGCCGTGAAGACCACACACATACACGGAACAGGGCGGCCGTGAAGACCACACACACGGAGCAGGACGGCCGTGAAGACCACACACATACACGGAACAGGGCGGCCGTGAAGACCACACACACGGAGCAGGACGGCCGTGATGACCACACACATACACGGAGCAGGACGGCCACAAAGACCACACACACGGAGCAGGACGGCCGTGAAGACCACACACACGGAGCAGGACCGCCACCAAGACCACACACACGGAGCAGGACGGCCGTGAAGACCACACACACGGAGCAGGACGGCCGTGATGACCACACACAGACACGGAACAGGACGGCCATGAAGACCACACACACGGAACAGGACGGCCATGACGACCACACACATACACGGAACAGGACGGCCATGAAGACCACACACACACAGAACAGGACCCACAGGAAGACCACACACACACGGAACAGGACGGCTATGATGACCACACACACACGGAACAGGACGGCAAAAATGACCACACACATACACGGAACAGGACGGCCAAGATGACCACACACATACACGGAACAGGAAGGCCATGATGACCACACACAAACACGGAACAGGACGCCCACGAAGACCACACACACACGGATCAGGAAGGCCACGAAGACCACACACACGGAGCAGGACGGCCTCGAAGACCACACACACGGATCAGGACGGCCATGATGACCACACACACGGAACAGGACGGCCATGATGACCACACACACACACGGAACAGGACGGCCATGATGACCACACACATACACGGCACAGGACGGCTATAAAGACCACACACATACACGGAGCAGGACGGCTATAAAGACCACACACATACACGGAACAGGACGGCCATGATGACCACACACATACACGGAACAGGACGGCCATGATGACCACACACACGGAGCAGGACGGCCACAAAGACCACACACACGGAACAGGACGGCCATGATGACCACACACACACACGGAACAGGACGGCCATGATGACCACACACACGGAGCAGGACGGCCACGAAGACCACACACACGGAGCAGGACGGCCACCAAGACCACACACACGGAGCAGGACGGCCACGAAGACCACACACACGGAGCAGGACGGTGTCTGATTCCCCAAGAACCTTTCCTCCCAATGTGAAATGACTTGTTGCTTTCTGTGCAGCACTTTCATCACTCTTTCCTGTAGACAGTGGCGCAGCATCGCCCTCAGCTATAATATCTAATTAGGACAACACATCGATCTCCGAAATGCAATAACCCCAGTATACAGCAGGAGGCCCATCCCTCCAACCAGCAAAAAGAACCTTCTTTCTTATTACAAGGGATCCAGGCCCTTTTATTTCACCCCTAAGAGGGGTTTTCTCACCATAATGTTTTACTGAGTCACAAGCAATTTTACACTCACTCAGTCTCCTCAGGCTGTGGGTGGTCCTATAGCAGTGATTAGCATATACAGGATCTCTGTAAGTAGCTGACCCATTACTATCACAAGTGCAGGAGATGTTATCTCTTCAGCAAACAAAGCTACAAGTGCAGTGAGGACTGAAAACAATGACAGGAGCTAATCTTGTTAGAGATAATTAATTTTTCACCGGACCGAGAGTGAGCAGTCCGTCCATTGGGTGACGTCACTCCCCATTCTAAGCTGTCTTCTCTAACCAGATAGAAGATTTATGGTCTGGTAGGACAGGTAACTATGGAAACCTGTGTACACCCAGAGAACATAAAATGCCTCTTATCTCAATCAACAAAGCAATATGTTTAGAAAAAGTCTTCAATTACCTGTCTCTTTATGTTGAAAGCCAATCTTTATAGTAAGTAAACCCCGCCGGCGCCGGGAATCAGGAAGCCGATCTGTACACACAGCACTCATTGAGCACTGCAGAGACCATGATCGGGGGAAGGCAGGGACGGTAAAAATCAGAAGTGGGACCCGCACCTATCACACATTGATGGCATATCCTATCCATACGCTATCAATGTGGGTGGTAGGAATACCCCTTTAATGGCCGCCAATTTGTCTTTTTTACGCCAGCCATTAAAGGGGTGATCCATCATTGTTCAACAAATATCCTAAAACAACTGTCTGACGGTCCCACGCAGCCGCTCCGGTAGGCACTCATTTTTTTGTCAACCAGCAGCTGCCAAGTGACTACTCTAGCCAATCACTAGCCTCATGTGCTGTACTACCGGCATCACAGCTTAAAGGGGTTTTCCAAGACTTCCAAAAATCTCCCACTGCAAGTTGTAAAATGACCCCATACTTACCTCTCCCATCATCATCGTTCCAGCGCTGCCAGAGCTCCAGTGTTCCGCCCTGGTCCATCACTGATGAGGTCACGTTCATGGATCACATGACGCTGCAGCCAATCAGCATGTGACCCCAAAGGTCAGTGATTGGCTGCAGCATCATGTGACCCGTGAACGTGACATCAGCATGGAGGGGGCACTGGAGCTCTGGATCACCGGTGATGGGAGAGCTAAGGATGGGGGTCATTTTCTATTTTAGCACAGAGGGAGGTTTCAAAAAGTCTTGGAAAACCACTGAAATCCATGATGGCAATAGGATGGCATGTGACCACTGAGGTCGCTGATTGATTACAGTGGTCACGTACCAGTTGCTAGTCTATAAAGAATGGGGAATGGATTGGCGAAGTTGGGACGGTGAGATATTTTGGGTGACATGTATGAACGGGGCTGCGGCAGATATCTGAGGTCTTTTCAGCCCGACATCAGGCACAGTCCCGTTCGCTGCGCCGAAATCCCTCCCGCACGCCTCTCCCAGGCGCATTACAAAGCGCAAGCGGCACCATACGAAGCTATATATTTTATAGCTTTGTTACGGCATTTCTAGGCGCATTACAGCTGGAACAGGTAGAGCACTTTCAAAGTGGTTTACCTGAGCCAGAAATGGTGCCCTAGCACTAGAATAAGCCTGGGGCCATATGTATGAAGCGGTTTTGGTCTAAAACTCACTTTTTATGGGAAAAAAGTGAGTTTTAGACCAAAACCGTTTCATACATGTGGCCCCTGATTTTTGACCCTCTGTAGAGCGGGCTCATAAATCAGGCGCATTCTAGGCTAATATTATGCTCATAAAAATTGTCGCCTGGGCGACAAAAATCATACAAGTCGCCCTTTATGTCTATTAATGAGAAAAAAAAAAAAAAAAAAAAAAACTTTATGGACCAGGTGTTTAGCAAAAAAACACCACTGAAGCATAGTCCATAGACATAAGATATCTCAGTGTCCCAACCACATGACCAGCGGGCACTGCAAGGTGTGATGAAAGAAGAGCAATGGGGTTAGAGGTGGCCGCTGATTACAACTCATCCGAAATGGTCAATGTAATTAACGCTTTGTAGGCAGAACAGTTCTGCTGTGAGGACAGGACTAGTCTCCGGTAACCGTCACCTTCTGAACCGCTTACATGTCCTATTTGTGGCAAAGATGGAGGTCATCAGCGATCACACAGCTTTCCCCCAAATCTGGACTGCAGGTCATGGCGGGAGACGTGTGCACAAAAAGTCATGTAATGCACTATGTACTCAGTCACTATGGACTCCGAAAACGAGGGAGGCGGACGGAGAAGAAAGCTGCTTTCACATCTCAGGAACCCCTACAGGACGACCGCCCATTGACTAGATAGGTCCAGGGAGTGGTCATCTATCTCTGCAGGGACGTTCTGGAACTAAGAGCCACATGTATGAAAACTGTCTAGGTCTAAAATTCACTTTGTTGCCCATAGCAACCAATCAGAACGCCCTTTTCATTCCATATAGTGCTCTGGAAAAATGAAAGGTTGCTATGGGCTCTGATTGGTTGCTATGGGCAACAAAGTGAATTTTAGACCTAGATAGTTTTCATACATGTGGCCCTAGTTGTACAGCTGCTGGAGAGGAGAGCCGTCTGTCAGCCGCAGCCAGACTCTCCAGTTAGAAGGCACTGATGGATTATTACCGTCCCTGCCTTCCCGATCGATGTGTATACAGCTTCCTAAGTAACTACAGAGGCTGCTGGGTGTTATGAGCTATAAAGTGACTTCAGGGGCAGAGACGTAACTTAAAGGGGTTGTCTCACTACATGGATTCATCTCACCTCAGTCCTGTTTTCTTGGTTTCACTTTTAATTCAGGGGCGTGTTTACTGGCTCCCACTAGGCTGCAGTAGAAGCCAGGTCTGTAGCTATAGCAACAAGTACTGGCAGCCTATCAGAAGCGATCAGACAGGTCTGTAGCTAAAGCAACCATTGCTGCCAGCCTATCAGGAGAGATCAAACAGGTCTGTAGCTAAAGCAACCAGTGTCTGGCAGCCTATCAGGAGAGATCAAACAGGTCTTAGCTATAGCAACCAGCGCTGGCAGCCCATCATGATAGATCAAACAGGTCTGTAGCTAAAGCAACCAGTGCTGGCAGCCTATCAGGAGAGATCAAACAGGTCTGAAGGTATAGCAACCAGCGCTGACAGTCTATCAGGAGAGATCGAACATGTCTGTAGGCATAGCAACCAGTGTTGGCAGCCTATCATGAGAGATCAAACAGGTCTGTAGCTATAGCGACCTGAGTAGCTGATGCAGCCCATACAAGAGGAATAGGTAGGATGCTGTTAATGGACACATATTGCAAAGTGACTTGTTTTTGCAAGATCTTTAAAGGGGTTTTGCCATGATGTAATGTTGACGTGGGATCCTCCAAAATGGGTATTTAATCACTTTTTTAAATATATGTGATTACAAAAAGTGAAGCCTGTGAGAGCTACAGCATTGCTCAGTCCCCCTTAGTTTTCTGAAAGTTAACATTAGACAGAACCAGGACAGGGACAGAGCCGGATTTGGCCGCGCTTGTGTGTTTGCACTTCTTATCAGGGAACATGAAGGAGCTTGCAAGGGGCTGGGAAGAAAGTGCAGTGAATGAGGTTGTCTGCTATATTGAGAAACCACTGGTTGTAATGTAATTATTTGAGTAAACATTGCAGACGCTCCCTGCTTCCTCGGTCTCTGCTCCTCTCTGCTCACCCCCCTCCCTCTCACCCTTGCAGCCGTTCATGACTCAACATGCTTTGTTTATATTCTCTCCTGAGCAGATAAGAGGTAAGAAACTCACTTTGTGGCAAAACCCCTTTAACATAAAAAGCAGCAATACTTGTAGTGAGACAACCACTTTAAAGCTCTGGGGCCCCAGTGCAAAATCCATAAAAAGTCAACCCCCATGTGCCATTTATAAAACTGGTATCTCCTCATGCCCTTTGGCCCCCCCTAAGGCTCCAGGGCCTGGTAGCGACCGCTACCTCTGCACCTATAGCCAAGCTCCTGTTATACAACTTTCTTTTTTACTGATTTCACCTGTAACAGGTAAAACAGCAAAAAAAAGTATAAAAATGCCCTCCCTAGAGGTCTTTTTCTGCCTTATGGGGAAGGCATATTATGTAACACAAGCAAAATAAAAAAATGTTATTTAAAAAAAATCATCACGAACAGCCCAAACCGCAACCTCTAACCCTTGATGCCCCTAAACTTTATAATCACCTGTATGTAAATGTCTTGATGGAACAGTGACAAGTTACAAAACTTCTTTTAGCGCCACTTTTGCGGTACAAAAAAATTAATAAAAAAAATAATAAACAGACTTTTCTGTCTTTTTGTACTATTCTCCCTCATATAAATAAATAATAGTAATAAAAAAACTTACATAGCACGTAAAAAAAGGCGAAAAATTTTGTAGAGTAATCGAGTGCGAGAAAAGGTTACAGTGTTCAAACCTGCGTGTACAAAGGAAAATGAAAGGATTATTTAACCACCTCCTGACCAGGCTCATTTTCATTTTCCTTAGTCCATGCAGGATTGAACGCTGTAACATTTTATCGCACTCGATTATTCTACTAATTTTTTTGCCTTTTTTCCGTGCTGTGTAAGATTTTTATGACATTTTTGTTATTATTATTTAGTAACATGAGAGAGAACAGTACAAAAAAACAAAAAAAGTCTATTTTTTTTATCGCAAAAGTGGCGCTAAAAGAAATGTTGTCACTTTTCCATCAGGACATTTACATACAGGTGATTATAAAGTTTTAGAGGCATCAAGGACGGGAGGTTGCGGTTTGGGCTGTTACTGATGATTTTTTGGGGGGTTTGTATGGCTCGATTGGTTGTAGGGTAACAAGACATCTTAGGCATGTTCACAGGCTTATTTGAAAATTACGCCGGGGGGACGGGGGCGGGCGGCACCTCCCCGGCCCATAGACTATCTTTACTAGCGGCCGAATACCCGCTAGTAAATGACATGTCATTTTTTTTCCCCCCCGCGGCGGATCCGCCACGGGGAGAGGAGACGAAAACCCAAAGTTCCAGAAACTGTGGTTTCCGTAATGACGGGGATATTCCACCGTAATTCGCGCTAGGGCGAAATTAGGGACTGAAATAGCCCCCTTTTTAAGCCGGGAACTTTCCTTAAGTAGACATTTTCATACAAAAAGGCCCTACATGTCCATATCCAAGTGTACTTGTAGAGATTTGGGCGACATGTTTTAATTTGGCTTACAGCCAAATTTTCATGCCCTAAAAAACGGCGAAAAAGCACCCGATTTATGTAGCTCCCTTAAAGGGGTCAAAAATCAGGCGCATTCCAGCGCTCGGCGACAGTTCGGCCAGGAAAACCACTTTAAAAAGTCTCTACCTTTTCCCGCAGAAAATCGCCCAGAAACCCATACTGAAGCTTAAATCTATAGTTTCATACGGTTCTAGTCCCCCGCCTCCCGACGCCCCCCGGATTGCACGCATTACAAAGTGTGCTTGCGTTTTGAAATGCCCCCCAAAGGAGGGTGGGGGGAGTTTAAAAATGTGTAAGGGGGCTGCCGATACGGGTGAAAAGACCCCAAAATATCGGGCGCAGCCCTTTCATAAAACCCTTAATAAAGGGGAGCCACCCCCCAATTCCTCGGGGGAACCCGGGCCGGGCAGGTTCCCCACTGTTTTCGCAGGAAAATAATGGTGATCGCCGTTTCAAATCTTCCCCCCAAAATATCCATACTTGGGGATGGGGGAATTGGAACACGTTTTAAAAGGGAACCGTCACTACTTTATCTCACCAACAAAAAGCATGAAATTTTTGAGGTTAAAATGGCCCCAACCATGTGGGTTCTGTCCTGAAACACAATGGCATTTTAGGGCAAAAACACCCGGTGAAGTTGGGCCGGTTACGAGGTTGTCGGGAGAGAGGAGTCCAATGTGCGCCTTCTCCTGCCTCTTCAGCGAAACGGACAGCTCCCGACAGCCAAACGTGGAAGAGAGCTGTCAGTTTAGCTGAGGGGGGGAGGAAAGCCACATTGAAATCACGTTCCCCGGCCCCAAAGTAACCGGCCCAATTCCACCAGGTGTTTTGCCCTAAAAAGTTGTTTCAAGACAGAACCCACATGGTTGGGACCAGGCGCATGTTGGAGTCATCTCTCCCCGGCGCTCTCCTTGTACTCGGTCCAACTGCATCGGGTGCTTAACCCTAAAATGCCGCAGTGTTTCAGGGGGGAAAACCGGGGAGCCTGCAGATATTTCTCTCCCGTAACCAGGAAGCATCAAATAAAATAAGGATCCCTTCAATCAAGGATCATGTGGCCGACTGCTGATTTTTGCGCATGCGCAGTGTTAGAGTTACCAGCACAGCTCACCTGTCCTGGCCCTCCTCCGACAGTAGTACTGAGACACTTCTTCTTCCTCTTTTTCCGTCAGATATTCCCCATTTTGGTATTTACGGTTCTTTTGCCTCCGCCTTTTTCTCCGCCGCAATGTACCGTCTTCTTCAACAGTGTCGTCCTCCTCCAAGATGGCCGCCTTCCCAGTGTCTAGGCCTCTGCTGGAAAGTTCCCAGGAGTCCTGTATTATTGGGCTTATGAGTTCGGGTTCGGGTTCCTCTTTGATAGCTGTGAATCGGCGTGGCCGGCCTGGGCGGCAGTTCTTCCTCAGCTTTCTTCTCTTATAAGGGATGCACAACTCGTCTAGAACTTCCTCCTCCTCAGTCCGCAAAGCGGCTACAGCGTTGGATCCGACGTCTGAAAATCCAAAGGTTCCTGCAGTTAAACAGAAGTTAACAGGTCACTGAGGGATCAGCACTTTATTTTTATCAACCTGGTTAGAATCACTGGAGTTATAAAGTTAGCATTTCCCCCAAAATGTAAAAAGTTCCAAAATTTTAATTTTTCTGAAGTCCGCCTCTTTTGAAAAATCCGAAAAAAAGATAAAAAAGGGAGTTCCCCCGCTTTGGAAGCATGCCCCCCCGACATCCCCTTGGAACAGGCACCGAAAGGTTGGCTAGAAGGAGAGCCTTTTGCACACGCGCCAATTTTCATTCGTTCTAGACATTCTAAGGACAACTGAACATTCCGCTCCTTAGTCCTGGGAACTCCCATAGAACAGAATGGAGAGAACAAAGCGCTCCCCTATATCAGGAACTCCCATAGAACAGATGTAGAACACACGCCCCTTGAAACCGCAAACTTCCATAAACAGAATGGAGAAAACAGCGCTCCCTTTGAAACCGCAAATTTCCATAGAACAAAGGGAAACCACGCCCCTGTAGGGGAATCCTATAGAACAAATGGGGAACACAGAGCTCCCCCGTAGGGGAACCCCAAAAAAGAGAATGGAGAACACAGCGTCCCCTGAAAGGGGAATCCCATAGAACGAATGGGAACCCCGGTCCCCAAAACTGGAACACACATAAAACAGAATGAGAACCAGCGCTCCCCCTGTACTGGGAACTCCCTAAAACTTTGGAAACCAGAGTCCCCTCTACTGGGAACTCCATAGAACAGAATGGAGAAAACAAGCCCCAGTACTGGGAACCCCCATAAAAGAATGTGGTGAACACAGGCCCCCTGTACTGGAACTTTTCATAGACAGAATGGAGAGCACAGTCACTCCCCTGTACTGGGAAACTCCAAGAACAGAATGGGAACATTCGTCCATGAAAACAGAATGGATTAAACAAAAGACACTCACCTGAGGGGAAATCAGCTTTTAGAACAAACTGGAGAACACTGAATCGTAAAGTTCCCTTTTCCCAAAAGAAAAGCCAAAATAATCTGATCCCCCTCCTGGAAACTCCCAAAAAGATAACAAATGGAGAGAAACTTAGCGCATTACCTCCCTCTGGGAACCCACCATGAAAGAGTGGTCAGAATGAAGCGGTTCAACCGCTGCAACTCTGAACTTCCCTATGACAGAACTAAGGAAACACATCCCGCTCCTTACCTGGGAACTTCCATAGAACAGAATGGCAGAAACACAGCGCTCCCCTGTACTGGGAATTTCATAGAACAGAATGGAGACACAGCACTCCCCTTACCGAACTCCCATAGAAAAATGGAGAACATCCCTGTACCCCATAGAACAGAATGGAGAACACAGCACTCCCCTGTACTAGGAACTCCCATAGAACAGAATGGAGAACACAGACTCGCCCTTACTGGGAACTCCTATAGAGCAGAATGGAGAACACAGTGCTCCCCTGTACGGGGAACTCCCATAGAACAGAATGGGAGAACACAGCGCTTTACACTTTCTGCAATGGAAACATCTCCATAGAACAGAATGGAGAACACAGCACTACCCTGTACTGGGAACTCCCATAGAACAGAATGGAGAACACAGCACTCCCCTGTACTGGGAACTCCATAAAAGCAGAATAGAGAACACAGCGCTCCCCTGTACCGGGAACTTCCATAGAACAGAATGGAGAACACAGCATTACCCTGTACTGTGAACTCTCATAGAACAGAAAGGAGAGAACACACCATACCCTGTACTGTGAACTCCATAGAACAGAATGGAGAACACAGCGCTCCCCTGTACTGGGAACTCCCATAAACAGAATGGAGAACACAGCGCTCTCCTGTACTGGGAACTCCATAGAACAGAATGGAGAACACAGCGCTCCCCTGTACTGGGAACTCCCATAGAACAGAATGGATAAAGGCAGATCCCAGAGATGAGACCCGCACTTTTTAGGCTTTGATGGCGTGTCCTATCCATGTCATCAAAGTCTATGGTCGGAAGACCCCTTGAAAAGACTCTTTTAGGTGATTTTCTGGGAACGATCTGTGATATTACAGCTTACAAGGGGCTGTCACTATTTCCCAGACCCCTGTACTATAATAATGGGTAATGTATCTCTGTGCACAGGCTTGGAGGTGGACAATCCTACCAGAGGAGGCTTTGCTGCTGCCCCGGCTCTGACACAATAATATATCCCTAATATATTAAGGCCCCCAGAAGATCTAGCACATGGGTATCAGACTTATTTTCACTGAGGGCCACATCAGCATTATGGTTGCCCCCAAAGGGCCTTTGATGCTGCCATGCAGGTTGGCTGGTGCGGGTTGTCAGAGCTATGCCACCACCAAGGAGTTGCCAATCAGAGCAGCGTGGTGGTGCTCACCATAGCTCTAAATCCAAGATGGCGTCTGCTTCCTGTGCTGCCACCTCTGCCCAGCACTGGCTGCGTCCTCTCCTGAAAAAGAAGAGCCAGTCCTTCTGCATCCAGACTGTGTCTGTCCCTGCTCAATGTGTCTAAGCTCTCCCGGATTTGGCCTTGACACATGGTTATCAGTAGCCGAGTTTGGAACCAATCACCATATATCCTATTACACTCTGCATATACATGTTCTGCACAGATGGGCCCCCGAGGAATTCCCTCTAGTGGGCCCGAGACCCCTCACTCCGTCACTGACTGTGTAACCAATCAGATTTACCATTCAGGAATCTAGAAAATCCAGATGACCACTCCAATTGGCCCCGGTCGTCCCAACCATTGGCCCCGGTCGTCCCAACCATTGGCCCCGGTCGTCCCAACCATTGGCCCCGGTCGTCCCATGCCATCTATACTGGTATCACCCCTATGGCCAGTGACTGTCTATACTGGTCACGTCAACGCTTGTGACAAAGATCAGTGGGAAACGATGCGCGCACCGACGCTGGCGGATTTTAGGTTTTATAGGTTGGCATTGTGGACTTTTTTTTCTTTAGTCAGATTGTTGAAACTTTTTTTAAAAAAAATTTTTACATTTTTTATTTTTTTTAATCAAATGTGTTGCACTTTTTTTAATTTCAGTTTTTTCTTTTTTTTTAAATCAGATTTGTTGCACTTTTTTATTTAAATTTTTTCTTTTTTCTAATCAGATTTGTTGCACTTTTTTATTTAAATTTTTAATTTTTTTCTTAATCAGATTTGTTGCACTCTTTTTTACATTTTTTTAATCAGATTTTTTGCACTTTTTTTATTTAATTTTTTTCTTTTTTTAATCAGATTTGTTGCACTTTTTTTTAGATTTTAATTTTTTCTTTTTCTTTTATCAGATTTTTTGTTGCACTTTTTTTTTTTTATTTAGTCGGTGAAGGTCAGCAAGGGGATGAAATGCTCCTACTCCTATGATCCCCTGTTGTGACCGAGCATTTAAAAAGGGGTTTCGAAAAACCGAGGCACAAAGAAACTTGACGACGAAGGTGGGCTTAGATCTGGACGGAAGCTCCTGCTGGGAAAATTTTAAATTTTCCGCACCCGGTGACGCGCGAGGAAACAAAAGACTCTCCTTTCGCGAGCAAGAATTTATTGAGGACAAAAAAAAAAAAAAAGGTGGATCAAACCGCAAAGGTCGAAAGTGAACGGAGCTTCCAAAAAAAAAATTCCATAGAACACTGGAACACCAAATAACAAGAAGTGGCCGTGCCCATCCCCCACTGCTGCATGTCAACGTCAATCCCCCTTTTTACCTGTCTGACTGCGGGTTCGGCTCTTTAAGACGACTGGGATGAAGTCTTTGAAGCTGTTTTTGGATTTTCTCTCTGGCGTGGCTGTCGGGAAGGGAGAGCACAATGAGAGAGGAAAGCAAGCAAGGCACACAGCTTTGTATCAATGGCAGCAGAGAGGGAGAGGCAAGCAGAGCGGACCCCACAAGGCTAGCCAGCTTTACAGTTAAAGGGGAATTCCATTGTTAGTCGCCTTCTGACAGGTCACAGGGTAACATTCGGGAGGGTCGGGGAGCCCAGTTCGGTGTTCATCGTGCGGTCGGTTTTGGTTTCCATTGGTGCAGAATTTTCTGGTATGAAGAGAGTATCGGGGAGGTCCAGTCATCGGGACCTCTGCCACTGACTCTAAGGCCATTGACAGGAGGCCTCATCCATGTGTCGCAGCCTCTTAGCTCCATGGGAGGGGGTCCGAGCGCTCTGACCGGTGCTATCTTCTGACATGTCAGAAAATAGAAAGTTGCGTGCAAAGTGCCACTTAAAAAGGGACAATTCCGTCAGAAACTGGAATTTTTGTTCAATATTCCTGGAATTTTTTTAATTTTTTTTTTTTAATTCTTGACAATATTTTTTTTTTTTAATTCTTGTAGTCCTAGACCATTAAAAATGACATGTAAAATCCTGCCCTTCTCTAGCTGCGATAATAACGAGATAACACTCCTGAATAGCAGGGCAGACTAATCTCCATTTACTACAGCTGTTGCTTATCTGCATTACAAATAGTAGATAATGACGGAACGATTGCTCTGTTGTTGCCAAGATAACGATTAGGCTAGACTGTCAAGGCAAGGGCAAGAGCAATCCATGAAAGAATAATGGGTTAATCTTTTTCTGTATTACGTGTTGGAGGGAGGGTTCCGGCTTTGGTTGACACTTATCAGGTCCTGCTGATAATACTTACACCTCTCAGGCTGTAGTTGGCCTGGAAGAGAACCGTCAAGCAATCCTCGCTACTGTGATGTCAGGGCTCACAGAGGGGAAGTCAAAACGGCAAACTAGGACGTTGCGGACACAAGGGAACTTTACAAAAAAGAAATATATTTTTTTTTAAAAAAAACAAATTTTTTACAAATAAAAAAATCATGTAATAAATCACATATTGCCTACAAATATGGGAGAAAATAAAATTGTTGTCAGCGTCCACACAAAGGAAAACTCATTGAATTTTACTTTTTAATAGTCTTCCAATCTAACAGCAAAGCCAATGGGCTCCATTCAGAGGGGACACCTCGAAACATTACAGAATGACGCACATAAACTCAGATTATGGCAAATCGGGGGCCACCATGAGCAGATAGGGCCCAAGTCATCCCAGACCTGGACATTCCCACACTACTAAGGGCTCTAAGCATCGGCCCCAAATATCTGCCTTCCGACCACTACATGGCAATGACCTTGTGAATACACCCAGGGGCAACGCTACTCCCCGGAGGGGGTACAACATGGTGGATCTTCTCAAATGACAATTCTGCGAAGCACCAGAAAGAGATCTATTCAGGGCTGTGGAGTCGGAGTTGGGGCATTGGCTTGCTGACTCCACAGCCCTGGGTCTATCACGGTTTATGGCGGTGCTCGGTCATACAACAATTTTGTAATGAGGTCCCAGACAATCCACTTTGGGGGATTTTTGGATACGTGACTCTACAAACTAGCAATTCCCCCTAGAAAGCTGTAAACCTGTATATAGCAGAGGATATCAAGACGATCATGGTACCACACGACGGCCCGGATTTCTACAAAAACCATCATTCGGGCTGGGAGCAGGACTCTTTACACGAGAAGGCACAGGTACAATGATTTTTCGAGAACTGGGAGGTTGTGATGTCTCTTCTTCCAGTCCATATCCACCAAATCGTATAAAATAGTTTCCCAACTTACTACGTGGTTCCAGGAAAGAATATTTACACACAAACTAGAAGAACAGAACCTGGAAGTTCAAAGGGAAAGAGTGAGGACTTCAAGATGCCTATTAAATGTAGCGTTCCTTAAAATCACATCCATACTGAGCCTTGCAATATGACTGGGAGAAAAGCCACACCAGATACTCATCTGTACACCGCTGTTTTGGGGTGTTTGTCGAGTATTGGCTAGGTGTGAAGCTCTAGACATGGCTCTAAAGGGGTCAGTTTTCCTTTTTAGGGAGAGGCACCATGTATGTGTGTGAAGACGTATATGCAATGGTCGCTCCACTGAAATGTAAATCTATTCAAATAAGGGAAGAGAGAAGAGATAGGACTCTGCACTACCTAGTGGATGTGTTGTTCCTCAAGTCACATCCAACTCACTGAGCCTTGCAATATGACTGGGGTAAAGCCAAACCACATCCTCCACTAGACAGATGTCTGGGGGTATTTGCTCTGTATCCATGCAGAGAAGAAGGTTGGCTAGGTGACAGGCTTTAGGGGTAGCTCAAAAGGGGTAACATTACTCATTCGGAAGAGGCACCATGTAGGTGTGTGGAGACTTATGGTCGCTTCTCTGAAACTTAAATATGTTAAGATACGCTCAAAGCGAAAAGAGCTAGGACTTTGCAGCGCCACCTATTGGATCTAGCGCTCTGTAAGTCACAGCCAACTCACTGAGCCTTGCAATATGACTAAGTAAAGCCAAACCAGATACTCCTCTCCAGTATTGGGGTGTTTGCCCCTCAAAAGTCCAGACAAGATGCTCTAGACATATCATAAAAGTGGTAATGTTTTCCATTTGGAAGAGGCACCATGCAGGTGTGTGGAGACTTATACGCCATGGTACGCCACCTAAATTGAAATATTTTAAAATAAACTCAAGGGAAAGCTAGGCTTCTGCAGGGTCACCTTTACGATCTATCGCTCCACAAGTCACATCCAACTCACCGAGCCCTGCAATATGACTGAGCTTAAAGGGGTTTTGCCACAAAATAAAATTGATGTGTGAAGCTTGCAAATGAAATAATAAACATTTTCACCATTCATCATCATTATTACAAATTCTGCACCGTTTTCGTTTTAGCTGCTCCTTTAGTGATCCATTGTTTACAGCTCATCTCCAGGGGATACGACCAGGGCTGAGAGCTCCTCAGTTCTGGCCGCACATGCTCAGACATCACCTCTCCTCTCAGGCAGCTACTGAGTGTTCAAACCCCAGGTGCTGTCATTCTACTCCTGTCCTCTGTGCTCCTTAGTAATTAGTCAAACAGTGCAAATAAAAAAGAAACCTCAATGAGATATGTGCATTGATAAAGAGATAAAAATCCACAGGTTAAGTTCCTGCAGGGATTTGATCCGAGGACCCTTGTGCCTGGAGGCAAAAAATGTACCTCTGAGCTACATTGTAACTACTCACAGCTCTATACATAAACCGACCTTTCTTTGACTAGAGTGAGGAAAGGCTGGGTGATGTTATCCTGCTGGGTCACATGATATGCAGTTCAAACAAATCCTCCCCTCCCCCCCCCCCTTCTGAGCACACAGAGCGGTAGAGTAGGATGCAGGAGGTAGGAAATGAGATCGTGGCAAAAACCCATTAAAGCAAAACCAAACACACCGATTCAGGCAGCTGTTTCAGGGTGTTTGCTCCTCATTACTGTACAGTAGAATACTGGTTGGCTGGGTGAAAGGCTTGAGGTTTAGCTTGAAAAGAGGTAACATTGGTCCTTAGGGAGAGGTGTGTGGAGACATAGTCACTACACTGAAATATAAATGCATTCAACTGCTCAGGGAGCCGCATATGACGATAACCTCCAAACGCAAACCAGACTCCTCAGCCAGCAGTTATAGGGATCATCACTGCTGAATAGGGGTTTTTGCCAGTCAGAGGTAAGAATGTCAAGGGGGGTAACGTTTCTCATTAGGGAGAGAAACTTATGCACCATGACTGAGCCTAAGGGAGAGCACATGTCTAGCAGTTGAGGAACGTTTACAGCATGACTGAGCCAAGTAAGAGACCACGTTTACTGTGAGGAGACTTACAATGACTGACCTAGGGAGAGGCACCAGTAGCTGAGAGACTCTCACATGATGAGCCTAAGGGGATGCACCATGTAGCTGTGAGAGACGTCTACACCATGACTGAGCCTACGGGAGTGGCACCACAGTAGCTGTGAGACTTCTACACCATGACTGAGCCTAAGATGCACCATGTAGTTAGATTACGTCTAACCATGACTGCCCAAAGTAAAGAAGAAACCACGTACTTGAGAGACGTGACACATGACTAGAGCCTAAGGAGAGGCACCCACGTAATGTGAGGAGATTTGTCTACACCTGATGGCCCAAGTGAGAGGCACACGTAGCGTGAGGAGACTTTACACCATGACTGAGCCCAAAGTGAAGGCTACCACGTAGCTGTGATGACATATAACACCATTATTTGAGCCCTAAGTGAGAGGCAACATGTAGCTGTGAGGAGACTTCTACACCATGATTGACCCTAAGTGAGAGGCACCATGTGCTATGAGAACTTCTACACCTGACTGACCAAAGTGAGAGGCCACCACCGTAGCGTGAGGAGACTCTACACCTGATTGAGCCACAAGAGAGGAACACGTAACTGTGAGGAGGACTTCTAACATGACTGATCCAAAGTGAGAGGACCACGTAACTTGAGGAGACTTCTACCACCATGACTGAGCCCAACAGGAAGGCACCACGTAACTGTGAGGGGATTTCTCACTCATTACTGTAGCCCATAATATGAGTAGGCACCATGAAGCTTGAGGAGACTCTACACATGATATGGCCAAAGTGAGGGCAGCCAGTAGCTGTGAGGAGACTTCTACACCATGCTGAGCCAATGAGAGAACCGTAGCTGTCGAGGAACTTCTACACCATGATGGAGCCATGTGAGACGCACCACGTATCTGGAGGAGACTTCACATCCATGACTGAGCCTAGGGACGGCACATTACTGTGGAGAGACATTCTCCACCATGACTGAGCCTCTAGAGAGGACCATGTACTGTGAGGGAACTTCTACACCATGCAGCCCAAAGTGAGAGGCACATTGTAGCTGTGAGGAGGACATATACACAGACGAGCGCAAAGTGAGAGGGACGTAATTGTGAGGAGACTTCTCACCATGACTGAGCCCAAAGTGAGAGGCACCATGTAGCTGTGAGGAGACTTCTACACCATGACTGAGCCCTAAGAGAGAGGCACCATGTAGCTGTGAGGAGACTTCTACACCATGACTGAGCCCAAAGTGAGAGGCAACAAGTAGCTGTGAGGAGACTTCTACACCATGACTGAGCCCAAAGTGAGAGGCACCACGTAACTGTGAGGAGACTTCTACACCATGACTGAGCCCAAAGTGAGAGGCACCACGTAGCTGAGAGGAGACTTCTACACCATGACTGAGCCCAAAGTGAGAGGCACCATGTAGCTGTGAGGAGACTTCTACACCATGACTGAGCCCTAAGAGAGAGGCACCATGTAGCTGTGAGGAGACGTCTACACCATGACTGAGCCCTAAGGGAGAGGCACCATATAGCTTTGAGGAGACGTCTACACCATGACTGAGCCCAAAGTGAGAGGCACCACGTAACTGTGAGGAGACTTCTACACCATGACTGAGCCCAAAGTGAGAGGCACTAGCTGTGAGGAGACTTCTACACCATGACTGAGCCCAAAGTGAGAGGCACCATATAGCTTTGAGGAGACGTCTACACCATGATTGAGCCCTAAGAGAGAGGCACCATGTAGCTGTGAGGAGACGTCTACACCATGACTGAGCCCTAAGGGAGAGGCACCATGTAGCTGTGAGGAGACGTCTACACCATGACTGAGCCCAAAGTGAGAGGCACCACGTAGCTGAGAGGAGACGTCTACACCATGACTGAGCCCTAAGGGAGAGGCACCACGTAACTGTGAGGAGACTTCTACACCATGACTGAGCCCAAAGTGAGAGGCACCTCGTATCTGTGAGGAGACTTCTACACCAAGACTGAGCCCTAAGGGAGAGGCACCATGTATCTGTGAGGAGACTTCTACACCATGACTGAGCCCAAAGTGAGAGGCACCATGTAGCTGTGAGGAGACTTCTACACCATGACTGAGCCCTACGTGAGAGGCACCACGTATCTGTGAGGAGACTTCTACACCATGATTGAGCCCTAAGGGAGAGGCACCACGTAGCTGTGGGGAGACTTCTACACCATGACTGAGCCCTAAGGGAGAGGCACCACGTAGCTGTGAGGAGACTTCTACACCATGACTGAGCCCTAAGGGAGAGGCACCACGTAGCTGTGAGGAGACATCTACACCATGACTGAGCCCAAAGTGGAGAGGCACCATGTACTGTGAGGAGACTTCTACACCATGACTGAGCCCTAAGTGGAGAGGCACCACGTAACTGTGAGGAGACTTCTACACCATGACTGAGCCTAAGGGAGAGGCACCCTAACTGTGAGGAGACTCTACACAGCTGACCCTAAGGAGAGGCCCATGTAGCGTGGGAGATTTACACCATGACTGAGCCCTAAGGGAGAGGCACCACGTAACTGTGAGGAGACTTCTACACCATGACTGAGCCCTAAGGGAGAGGCACCACGTAACTGTGAGGAGACTTCTACACCATGACTGAGCCCTAAGTGAGAGGCACCACGTACTGTGAGGAGACTTCTACACATGATTGAGCCCTAAGTGAGAGGCACCACGTAACTGTGGGGTGACTTCTACACCATGACTGAGCCCTAAGGGAGAGGCACCACGTAGCTGTGAGGAGACTTCTACACCATGACTGAGCCCTAAGGGAGAGGCACCACGTAACTGTGAGGAGACTTCTACACCATGACTGAGCCCAAAGTGAGAGGCACCATGTAGCTGTGGGAGACTTCTACACCATGATTGAGCCCTAAGGGAGGCACCACGTAACTGTGAGGAGACTTCTTCACCTTGACTGAGCCCTAAGTGAGAGGCACCACGTATCTGTGAGGAGACTTCTACACCATGACTGAGCCCTAAGGGAGAGGCACCATGTAGCTGTGGGGAGACTTCTACACCATGACTGAGCCCTAAGGGAGAGGCACCACGTAACTGTGAGGAGACTTCTACACCATGACTGAGCCCTAAGGGAGAGGCACCACGTAACTGTGAGGAGACTTCTACGCCATGGTTGCTCCACTTAAATTGAAACATATTGTAACACTTTGGTGTCAGATACTTGGTGCTTAACGTCGAAGTAAGTGATACACATCCACAAATATTGTCCTAGTCACCGAGATGCTAACATGGCCCGAACTGACCTGGTGATATTCTTCTATATATTTATCAATGTTTTTTCCTTTTTTGCACTATTTTTGCTTTAATTGTGAAAACCTAATAGAAACATTCCCCAGAAATCGCTGTATTCTACGACGTAGAAGCGTCAGCACCTGATCCCCGGCCGCGGAGCGGGGATCAGAGCCTATCGCCTGCACCGCAGTAGCCATAGCCGATCTACAGGAAGCAGTGCGGTGAAGGCCTCCGTGACAGACCACACAGGGTGACCGGCACCTGCGGTTGTCACCGGATACATTCAAGGGCTGTTGCTAAGCAACGGCGGCCATCAAAATGCAGCAGATATCTTTTCATACAGGAGAAACAGCATTGGCTTCACACGTCAGGATTTCAGGAATTAGCAATATATATATATATATATATATATATATATATATATATATATATATATATTATTATATATTATATATATATGGTTTTTTTTTGTTTTTTTTTTTTAAATCATGAATAACTGATGGATTTTTCTGGATTTTTTTTTTTGCAAAATTTTCATCTTCTAATGAAATTGCGTTCACAACTGCGTCTGCTATGGATTCGTTTTTCAAGCATCTAAACAACAGGGCACAGAACGTGGTATTTGAGGTGTTAGTTTGTGCGATTTCGGCTGCGTCCACGCGACAAGGGACTCCTCAGATTCTGAATCCTAGAAAAAAAACCCCGTCCAATGAGGATTTCTAACTCAGTATTTTTTTGGCTCGGTTTCTGGAATTCGGTTTTTCAATGGGTTTTTGCACCATAGAGCTCTGCTGGGTGTTGGACACGAATCTGTGACAAAAAACGCGCACAAAGCTTTCTGGCCGATTTTCAACAGTAAATTTTCCACCATTTTCAGAGCGGAATCCGACGGCAGATGACAAAAGTTTTTTGAAAAAAAATCTGACCAAGTGAGATCCAATTTGTGTGGACTACAGCTCGGATCTTCAGTTAGAGGTCTAGGGGGTGGTTTTATGGTCGTTTTTGACGGTTTTTAAAATCAGAGTCCGCATGAAAATCCGACAGTAAATCCTTGTCCCCGAGTCCCTCGGCCGGATTCACATGGCGCTTTTCACTTCATTTGTGGTATCATCAGGAAATTGTGAGGGAGCCGCGGCGGGCCCATAGAAATCAACAGAAGAAACATACACCTATTTGGACTAGGTTTGCAGTGTTTCGCAGTGGTATGCCCTTTTGGTGGTATACAGGAGCGTGGTAGACCATACCCTTGGCGTGGTATACAGGAGCGTGGTAGACCATACCCTTGGCGTGGTATACAGGAGCGTGGTAGACCATACCCTTGGCGTGGTATACAGGAGCGTGGTAGACCATACCCATGGCGTGGTATACAGGAGCGTGGTAGACCATACCCATGGCGTGGTATACAGGAGCGTGGTAGACCATACCCCTGGGGTGGTATACAGGAGCGTGGTAGACCATACCCCTGGGGTGGTATAAAGTGTGGTAGACCTTACCCTTGGTGTGGTATACAGAAGTGTGGTGGACTGTACTCTTGGCATGGTATACAGGAGCGTGGTAGACCATACCCATGCCGTGGTATATAGAGGCGTGGTAGACCATACCCTTGGCGTGGTATACAGGAGCGTGGTAGACCATACCCTTGGTGTGGTAAACAGGAGCGTGGTAGACCATACCCTACGCGTGGTATACGGGAGAGTGTAAGACCATACCCTTGGCGTGGTATACAGGAGCGTGGTAGACCATACCCTTCGCGTGGTATACAGGAGCGTGGTAGACCATACCCTTGGTGTGGTATACAGGAGCATGGTAGACCAGACCCGTGGCGTGGTATACAGTAGCGTGGTTGACCATACCCTTGGCTTGGTATACAGGAGCGTGGTAGACCATACCCTTGGTGTGGTAAACAGGAACGTGGTAGAGCATACCCTTGGCGTGGTATACAGGAGCGTGGTAGACCATACCCTTGGCGTGGTATACAGGAGCGTGGTACACCATACCCATGGCTGTGGAATACAGAGGCGTGGTAGAGCATACCCATGGCGTGGTATACAGAGGCGTGGTAGACCATACACATGCCGTGGTATACAGAGGCGTGGTAGACCATACCCTTGGTGTGCTATACAGGAGCGTGGTAGTCCGTACCCTTGGTGTGGTATACAGGAGCGTGGTAGACCATACCCTTGGGCTGTGGTAGACAGGAGCGTGGTAGCCCATACCCCTGGCGTGGTATACAGGAGCGTGGTAGACCATACCCTTGGCTGGTATACAGGAGCGTGGTAGACCATACCCTTGGCGTGGTATACAGGAGCGTGGTAGACCATACCCTTGTGTGGTATACAGGAGGCATGGTAGACCATACCCATGGCGTGGATACAGGAGCGTGGTTGACCATACCTTGGCTTGGTATACAGGAGCGTGGTAGACCATTACCCTTGGCTGGTATACAGGAGCGTGGAGACCATACCTTGTGTGGTAATACAGGAGCGTGGTAGACCATACCCTTGGTGGTAAACAGGACGTGGTAGAGCATACCCTGGGGTGGTATACAGGAGCGTGGTAGACCATACCCTTGGTGGTATAAGTGTGGTAGACCTTACCCATGGCGTGGTATACAGAGGCGTGGTGACTACCCTTGGCTGGTATACAGAGCGTGGTGTCCGATACCCATGGTGTTGTATACAGGCGCGTGGTAGACCGTACCCTTGGCGTGGTATACAGGAACGTGGTAGACCATACCCATGGTGTGGTATACAGGAGCGTGATAGACCATACCCTTGGCGTGGTATACAGAGGCTGTTGCTGTGGAAGCTCATTTCAGCTCCAATTCCGTTCAGGATGTGGGCGCTTTACGCTTCAGCTCCATTCCATTCAGCGTGTGGCGGTTATACAGGTTGCAGGTGCACCACTACCGTTCGCTGTGGGTTTCTACAGCTGTAGGTCCCATTCCAGTTCAGGCTGTGGGCGGTTCAGATGCTTCAGGATCCACTACCGTTCAGGCGTGGGTGGTTACACAGCTTCAGGCACCCACTTCCAGTTGGTGTGGGCGCTTCACAGCTTCAGGCTCACCACTTCCAGTTCAGGCTGTGGCGGTTTACAGAGGCTTCAGGCCCACTTCCATTCAGGCGTGGGTTCTACAGAGCGTGTAGCTCCCACTTCCAGTTAGGCTGTGGGCTGGTTTATAGCTTCAGCTCCACTACATCAGGCGTGGGGCTCTATAATATTTAGGCATCCACTTGGCTGGTTCAAGCAGTGGGCGGTCTATAGCCAGGCTCCCCTTCCAGTTCGGCTATGTGGCGTGGTTCTACAGCTTCAGGTCCCACTTCGTTCAGGTTCGGGCGGTGGTATAGCTTAGGCTCTGACTTGCTGTTCAGTGTGGTGTCTAACAGCTTCAGGCTCCCACTTACTATTCAGGCTGTGGGAGCTCTTAATTTTAGCTCCACTTCCTGTTACAGGGCGTGGTTAGTTCAACATTCAAGCTTCTATTCCCTTCAGGCTGTGGAGTTTACAGTTCTGGTCGCTTCTTCCCATTCAAACTGTGGGTGGTTCTACAACTTCAGGCTCCCGCTTTCTGACCAAGCTGTGGATGATTACTACTAGTTCAGGCCCACTTCCCTGTTAGGTTGTGGTGGTTCTACAGCAGTGATAGACATTCCATGCTTGGCTATTCCTACCTGAGCATAGTAGAAAGGACATTGAGGATTTGAGATAAACCAGCAGTGGCAAAAGGCTACGAGCTCTAAAGGTGTTAAAATTTGACAGTAAGAGATAAACCACAGCTGTGATGGATACAGATGGCGGTAACCTACCGTGAAGCCTGTATATACAGGGGATAGGATAGCCTAACTCTGGAAAGCAAGCCAATCAGACAGCAATGTATTTGGTAAGTCTCTATTTACCTTTAGGCATGGTTAAAGCTAACAGGTGTGCAACTGTCAGACCAGCTTCACTGCTGGCCGCGGTTCACTAGATGACGAGGAGGTTAAAGCCTCAATATCACAGTGTAATTGCAGGAGGCTCCGGACTAAGACCATCTTGATGCCCCAAGCGAATGTGTTCATTTGACGAGTCGTTTGCTCTATTGATGGTCTATGTCGCGGCGCGGCTCCTCGCAGTATTGCGTCTACCTTTTTCACAGTATCACGCAGGGTGCCAGCAATCATACAAGTGTAGGGGAGATCTCTCCGCACCCAGAAGTGCACTTTAACTATTACCTGTCAAGAGGAATGTTTCAAAACTTCAGAAAACCTGTTTACCCGTCATGTGTCCCAGAGACGGCCCCGGGCCAGCATCTAAAAAACCCGTTGGGCCCCCGTATTTGAAAAGGCACTGAGACTCCTTTAAGGACGTACAACCTGAAAGGGTCAGAGTGATCAGTTGAAACACAGCGCCCCTAATGGAGGCAGCTTCCAATTAGGGGCACGGATTCACTTGCTCCCTAACCGAAAAAATTTTAAATTATTGCACAAGGGACGTAAAAAAATCTGAAAAGGTTTTTCTCAAAAAAGCTGCTTTAAAAGACCTGCTCCCCACAGACTGCTTTAGGCTCCCTTCAGTTTTAGGCTGTGGGGTTCTACAGCCAGGCTCCCCCTTTTTCAGGCTGGGGGGGGGGTTATAATTTCAGGCTCCCATACCAGTTCAGGCTTTGGGAATTTACAGCTTCAGGTCCCTTCCAGTTAAAACTGTGGGCGTTCTACGCTTCGGTCCCATTCCTATTAGGTGTGGGGGGCTCTATAAATTTTTGGCTCCCACTTCCTGTTCAATGGGGCGGTTCTATAGCTTCAGGCTCCCATTTCCAGTTCAGCTGTGGGTTGTTCTCAGCTTCAGGCTCCCACTTCTTGTTAGGCTGTGGGCAAGTTTCAGCTTCAGGCTCCCCCTTCCCCTTCAGGTGTGGGCGGTTCTATAGCTTCGGCTTGACTCCTGTTGGCTGTGGGTTTCTACAGCTTCGGCTCCCCCTTTCTTTTTTAGGCTTGGGGGGCTCATAATTTTGGTCCCCTTCCTGTTCAGGCTGTGGTTAGTTCAACAACTTCAAGCTTCTACTTCCCGTTCAGGCTGTGGGCAGTTCTACAGCTTCTGGCTTCTTCTTCCCATTCAAACTGTGGGTGGTTCTACAACTTCAGGCTCCCGCTTTCTGACCAAGCTGTGGATGATTCTACAGCTTCAGGCTCCCACTTCCTGTTCAGGTTGTGGGTGGTTCTACAGCAGTGACTGACATTTCAGCTCTGCTATTCCTACCTGAGCATATTAAAAGGACATTGAGGATTTAGAGATCAAACCAGCAGGGCAAAAGGCTACAGAGCTCTAAAGGTTTAAAATTTGACAGTAAGAAAGACAAACCAGCAGCTGCTGATAGAGCAGACAGAAGTGGCCGGTAACCTAGGGAAGCCTGTATATACAAGCAGGAGATAAGATATGCTCTAACTCTGAAAGCAAGCCAAATCAGAACAGCAATGTATTTGGTAATAGTCTCTATTTACCTTTACCTACATGGTTAAAGCTAATCAGTGTGCAACTTCAATTCCCAGCATTCACTGCAGGCCGCGGTTCACTAGATGAACGAGGAGGTTAAAGCCTCAATATCACAGTGTAATTGCAGGAAGGCTCCGGACATTAAGGGCAACATCTATGATTTTTGTCGCCCAGAAGCCAATATTTTTGTGCGCATTAGTAGTGTAGAATGAATCTGAATCTATGAACCTGTTCTACTGCGGGGCATAGATTTAGCGCTTTCTAGCTACAAAGCGACACTTCTCGCTCAGGTAAACCACACTGAAAGTGCTCCACCTGTTCCAGCAGTAACGCGCCTGGAATTGCTGCACTGAAGCTATAAATGTGCAGCTTCGTAGGGTTTTGTGCGCCGCCTCCCGCACGCCCCCGATCTCTGGTGCCTGATATTAGAGTGCGCCTGGTTAAAAATGTAGTGAACGGAGCTGCGCCAGTTTTCGTGCTGAAAAAACGAAAGACTTCTGGCGCAGCCCCATTCATACATGTCACTCTATATCTTATTAAGTCAGAGGGGAAGAGACAGCAAGCAGCAACAGGAAGTGTGACCGGGGACACAGGAAGCGCTGCTAACGGCCTGTTATGTAACATCCTCTGTGATCAGTGGCATCTACACTGGCTTCTATGGCCGAGGACAGAAATATGGGACTGCTCTCTGAAATGGTTATTGAACCCCTGTACTGGGAACTCCCATAGAGGAGAATGGAGAACACAGCGCTCCCCTGTATTGGAAACTCCCATAGAACAGAATGGAGAGAACACAGCGCTCCCCTGTACTGGGAACTCCCATAGAACAGAATGGAGAGAACACAGCGCTCCCCTGTACTGGGAACTCTCTATAGAACAGAATGGAGAGAACACAGCGCTCCCCCTGTACTGGGAACTCCATAGAACAGAATGGAGAGAACACAGCGCTCCCCTGTACTGGGAACTCCCATAGAGGAGAATGGAGAACACAACACTTCCTGTACTGGGAACTCCCATAGAACAGAATGGAGAACACAGCGCTCCCCTGTACTGGGAACTCCCATAGAGAAGAATGGAGAACACAGCGCTCCCCTGTACTGGGAACTCCCATAGAGAAGAATGGAGAACACAATGCTCCCCTTGTACTGGGAACTCCCATAGAACAGAATGGAGAGAACACAGCGCTCCCCTGTACTGGGAACTCCCATAGAACAGAATGGGAGAGAACACAGCGCTCCCCTGTACTGGGAACTCCCATAGAACTGAATGGAGAGTCATGTGCAGGTGTGAACAGGGGTGTCTTTACTGAGTTGTGGCCCCATGGGGAGTGTCCTTACTGAGGTGTGGCCCCCCCTTGGGGCGTGTCCTTACTGAGGTGTGGCTACAATGTGACATTACTAAGCCAACTAATAGTCGGTCTACAAAAAGCCAGGCAAGCCTACAGACGCCCCAAAATGAATGCACAGCGCGAGCCATTATGATAACTTTTGTTCCTAAGTTTCTTCCTAACTTTTCTGATTGTAGATTATTTTCTGTATATGATTATGGGGGCGGCCATGATGCCTGAGCTCCTTTTAACAGGATTTAGGGAGATGCTTTACAGCAGCTTGCTGGATATAGGAGCTGTAAACACATTCATGGGTCATGTGGTGCTGCAGCCCATCTCTGACCTCGGCATCATGTGATCCATGTACGTGATGTCATCAGTAAGGGACAGCGGGTGGGTGGGCTGGACACTGGAACTCTAAGGCCTCGTTCACACGGCTTATTTCAGAACGTATTTACAACGGATTTCCGATGTAAATACGTTCTGAAATCAGTTGAAAATCAGTTGCAAATAAGTGTCACTAAGGTGTGGGAAGTATTTGTAACTGATTTTCACCGACGGATTCACCATCTCCATCATTGTAGGTGGTGAATCCGTCCGGAAATAATTGACATGTGAATTGTTTTTCCATCCGGATTGCCGTCGTCAATCCGCGGCGGCAATCGGACGGAATACGCGTCTTGGAACGACGAGCCTATTTTCATTGAAATCATAGAAATAGGGCTGTGACTATTTATGGGACGGATTTGCCGACGGATTAGACGATCGTCAATCCGTCGGCAAATTCCGTCGAAATAAGCCGTTTGAACAGAGGCCTAACAGCGCTGGAACGGGGGTGACGGGAGAGGCAGCTATGGGTTAATGTTCTATTTTAGAGCAGTGGAAGGTTTTTAAAATCTTCTATTTTAGTTTGGAATGAGGGCAAAATTTCTGTTCTTGCTACAGTTAAAAAAAAAAAAAAAAAAAAAAAAAAAAAAACCCAATGTGTGCACTCGGCCTTAGGGCATGTTCAAACAGCGTTTTTTGACGAGGTTTTGAACGAGGTTTTCGAAGCGTTTCCTCACCCAAACTACATCAAAACCTCGCTTGAAACACGCTTCTTCAGAAGAGGTTTTTGACGAGGTTTTGATCAGGTTTTCGACGAGGTTTTCACCCATACAAATAAATAGCCAGGACAAAAAGCGCGCCGAAAACCGCGCCTACAACGCGCTTCAAGAATTGACATGATACTACATTTTCATTGCTTCCAAAGAAGCGTGTAAAAACCTCGTCGTGTGTGAACTACAACAAGGTATTACATAGGAATCAATGAAATGAACTGGGGGCGTTTTGGAAGCATTTTGGGTGAGGTTTTGGGCGACGAAACGCTCCGAAAACCTCGTCCAAAAACGTCGTGTGAACATGGCCTTAGGCTACGGCCACACGGCATAAATTCTGATTAAAGAATCCAGCCGGTATTTTATCGTCTTTTGAACGTTTAGGGGGCGGTGTCTGTCCGCGCTATGCAGATTCGGCTGCGCCCCTATCCACTGAACGGTACATGTTCTGCCCTAAAACCGGGGCGGCAGAATGTTCTAAGTTTTTTTTTTTTTATGGTTTTCGGATTTGAAATCCGACTGTCGGAAAACCCAGCTGCGCAGACTACAGCTCAGATTTTCTATTGATGTCTATGGGGATGGTTGAGCAAATCCAAAAACCGTCTGAAAATGCGACTGAAGCACCGTGCTGCGTGGACTTACCCTTAGACACCACCAGTAAATCTCTCCAAGGGTCTGTGGATTTTAGGGTCTGGCTTGGCTGCTTACTGGGGCAGGGCTCTTTCTGGGTCCCATTTTTCTGCACTGATTCTAGAAGGACACATACTAGTAGCATACCTGCCGATTCCCACAAGATATGTTACGCATAGTGGAGGGGCTTATGCAGACCACCATTTAAAAAGGGTGTTGCCGGCTGGAATGAGGATGCTCCTGGGTGGAGACTTTTTTTGGGTAAAATGTGGGTTTTCCCAAATTCTCAGGAATTGTAATGAGACGGTTAGCAAGTAGGATTATTAGTAGTAAAGTAGGACAAGTGTTGGCACGCCAACAAGTACCCTGTTTTCCCGAAAATAAGACCTAGTGCATTTTTTTTTATGCAATTCAGAGTTTGGCTGCTTATGCTGATGTTTGTGATTAAATCACTACAGTATATTAATGTTTTGTTCAAAAATAAATTTGAATTCTTGTTCATGGAAAAATAAGACATCTCCAAAAATAAGCCTTAGCTTGTCTTTAGGAGCAAAAATTAATATAAGACAGTGTCTTATTTTCAGAAAAACAGGAAAAGTATATATTGTAGAAATTTATGTAGAATATTTTTTCATGAAAAATAAAAATTGTTATCCTATTTACTAGGAGAAATCCATGTGAAAAAACTGCCTTCAGGCTCCTCGTCGACGACCAAACTACGGACAAACCCGTTCATTCCAGCGCAGCGCAGGACTGGTGCCAACCCCTTTCCGTGCCACAAGATGGCGCTGAGAACAGCTTCCACTTCAGCCTGAGCGCAGCGTTACCCCGAGGTGCTGGCGACTGCCGGGCCTCACGCAATCATTTCGTTTTCTTTGTTCCTCTTTCCTTTGATCTGATCCAAACTGATAAAATGGATATGATTTTACACCCGTTTGTCAGATCTGCTTGTATCTCCGGGACCCCATGGATGCAGGAAACTGTGATTTTGGAATCCCGATTAGATAACTCCGTTATAAACTGACGAAAACCAACACATTTTTGCCTCCCATAGGAGAGACTTGAAGGTTGTTTATATGGTTGCAAAAAAAAAAACAAAAAAAAAAACTGTGGAGTCGGCCCATCTCCTTTTGTGTAGAATAAGGGTATGCTCACAGTGTCTTGCGGCGCGTATCTGTGCAGGGCGGCCCCATTCACTTCTATCACGGTTGGTGGGTAAACGCCGGGAACAAGTGACTTGTCACTTCTTTCGCAATATGCATCGGGGAAGACAGAGGTTAATCATAACGCTCTAAGGCTATGTTCACACGCCGTAATTTCGGCACGCATTTCGCCACGTATTTGTGCTCTAATACGGCCGAGATGCGCATTGAAGTTACAGTAATCCATAGTTCTGCATGTCTATGGGGCCGGCGGTCCCCCCCGCCCGCGCGCCGCGATAGTACGGGTGAGCTCCCGGGACACACAATGTATTGCAATACATCGTGTGAACATAAACTATGAGAGCTAGGATTACCGTAGTTACAGGCCGTATTTCGGGGGGTATTGCAGCACAATTATGCCCCAAAATACGGCCTGAAAGACGCTGTGTGAACATATCCTAAGAATCCAAACCTCAAGAACATCTCCTTTTATCACTTTGTATTTCAACTTATCGCCATTTTCCAGACCCCTGCTTACTGTCAGTGAGTGGAAACATTGTCATCGACATTCGAAGGTAGAAAAACCTGCCTGATATTATTCACTGTAACGAGCCGTGTACCCGTGTCCATCGAACATGATCAGCCGTTCTAATATTTTCATTCATGTACAGTGGGTCCAAGCTAAAGGGGTTTTCCAAGACTTTTTTTTAAAATAACCTACTATCTCTCACTGTGCGAAAACTGAAAATGACCCCATCCTTATCTCTTCCATCACCATCACTCCAGCACTCCACCCAGTCCCTCACTGATGATGTCACGGATCACAGCAGAGGTCAGTGATTGGCTGCAATGTCATGTGGTCCATGAACGTGATGTAATCAGTGAAGGACCATGGGGGAAACAGTGGTGATGGGGTTATTTTAGTACTATACTATATTTAATATGGGTTAATTTTCTATTTTAGCACAGCGGGAGGTTTTTAAAGGGGTTGTCTCACTACAAGGATTGCTGCTTTTAATGTTAAAGATCTTGCAAAAACAAGTCACTTTGCAATATGTTTCCTACCTATTCCTAGATATCCCCTCTTGTATGAGCTGCTACAGACCTGTTCTATCTCCCCTTATAGGCTGCCAGCACTGGTTACTATAGCTACAGACCTGGTGTCCTCAGCAGCTCATCACTACATGTCAGCAGATGCCAGTAAACCCATCCCTGAATTAAAAAAAAAAACCTAAGAAAACAGGACTCAGATAAGATGAATCGATGTAGTGAGACAACCCCTTTAAAAGTCTAGGAAAACCCCCTTAGAAGATGTTTACACAACGTATTTTGAAGCTTATTTTGGGGCGTATTTTAAGCCGAAAATGCCCGAAATAAGCTTCAAACAATGTTCTGAACACCTCATTTGTTTACATCGTTATTCACACTTTCACAGGTATATTTTTGCTGCATATTTAGCGACAATGTTACTCACATAAACTTAAGTGCCTTGTCGATTCTTGAGGTGTTTACGTGAGTAAACAGGAAACAATGGGGAACAGGATTTTTCAAAATACACTTCCATACTTTTCAAAATACTCTAATCAGGCATTTTTTAAAGCAGGTTTGGAAGCAAATTTTGAAGAGTAAATTTACGTTGTTTGGACGTACCCTTAAAGGGACTTGAGCTCTAGTCTGATAAAACCAATACTGGGAACAGATCACAGACTTCCCCAGTGTGACCTCCTGACAAGAGATCACTCACACTGGATCTTGCCTCGAACTTCATAAAAATATTACGCACCACAAAGTAATAAAGCATCAAAACTCAGAACCCTCCAAAAAGAAAGAAGGGTGCAGGATGTACCCCCAATATTTTACAGTCCATAGAGGTACATCCCTTAATCCAAGTTAGTCAAACTCATTATCACTGAGGGGCACATCAGCATTATGGTTGCCCTCATGGCTGGTAAAACGGCAAGATGTCTTTCAACCGCTTAGTGACGCACCTAATTTTGGATTTTTGGTTTCTGGTTTCTCCTCCTTGCCTTCCCAAAGCCATAACTTTTTTATGTTTCCATCTGTATTTTGTTGTGGGACAAGATGTACTTTTTAATGGTGCCATTGACCATATCAAGGAATGTACTGGGAAACACCCCAAAATTCTATGTGAATTCTATGTGGAATGGGAAAAAAAAAAATGCAATCTGCCATGTTTTGCGGGGCTTTTGGTTTTATGCCCTTCACTCTTCCGTATAAATGATGTGCTATGTGTTTTCTGCAGGTCAGTACGAATCCGGCGACACCAAATACTTTTTTCTGCAACCGATAATTTTTCTGTCTTTTTACCTCTGGACCGGACGAAGGGCTCGATTTTTTGTGGGTTTTTATTTTGGAACATTTCGGGATTCACGCCACTTTTTGATCACTTTTCATTCTAATATTTGGAGACGTGAATCAGCCACAAAACTTTTTAGGTGTTGGGAATCTTTTCTTCTATGGTGTTCCCCGTACGGAATAAATTATTTTATATCTCAATAGATCAGACCGTATGGACGCCGGGATATCAATTATTTTAACTTTTTATGTTTTTTTTTTATTTGGAAAACAGCAAATGGTGGGAGATTTGAACTTTTAATTTTAACCTTTTTTTTTTTCTTCCCCTAAACAGAGGAACTCGAACATGCTGTTGCTTGATCACTAGTGCTACATATGGCAGTAGTGATGTACTACTGTATACAGTACTTTCATTTATATTATCCATTACACCCTGCTTATGGCCTACGGCAGGGTGTAATAGTAGCACTAACATGGCACCTACGGAAGCCTTCATGAGACATCCGGCTACCACGACAGCCGATCGCATTGCATGCAGGGGCAGCGGTGAGCACAATGGTCCGCGGCCTTGTTTGATTATCATTTGGACACTGTAGTGGCCCTTAATGTGGCATCTAACTGGTTAAGTGTCTGGGACCGGAGCGGTCTCCGATCCCTGCTGCTAGCTGTATATAACAGCCAGCACCCACCATGTAAAGTGGTGGCTCAGCACGTGAATCAGCTTCATTCACCCTTTAGGCTATGTTCACATGGCTTAACTGCGGGGCGTAATTACGCCGTGTGGCCGGGGGCGGGGCGGGAGCAGGGGGGCTGGCACGCCGGCCCATTGACTTGCATTGCCAGCGGCGCGTATACGCCGCTGGTAATTCACATGTCAATTACCTCCCCCCTCGGCGTATTCGCCGAGCAGGGAGAGGAGACGTAATCCATAGTTCTTTATGAGATTTGTGGATTATCGTAATGACTGGGACGGATTGAGCCCGTAATTGGCGCACTACGGCGCTTAATTACGGACTGAATTACCTCCCGAAGTTAGCCGTGTGAACATGGCCTTACAGTGTCGGCATGTAAATCACAGCACCAGGCATGAAGGGGTTAAGGCTGTATAACAGACAGTCCCTTCCACTGCTTAATCACTGAGCTTCCTGGGGTGGCTCAGGTGCCTGGGTTCGGCTGTCAGACCTGTGCCACTGCCTGCAAGTTGCTTTACAGAGCAGTGTGCAGGTGCGTGCCGGATCTCCAAATCCAAGATGGCGCCTACTCTCTGTGTCCTCCAGGGAAAATGGAGAGCTAGTGCTTCTACGTCTGGACCGTGTCCATCCCTGCTCGCTGTATCTAAGCTCTCACTGGCCAGACAATAAATGATGTGGCGGGACGCACTTAGCCCACAGGCCTTGAGTTTGACACATGTGCCCTAAACTATGGCTAACTAACCCAAACTGGTAAGAAGACATTGTCCAAGTCAGCGCTGAGTCAGGGGAGGGCAGATCCCAGTACAGATGTCGGCATGTCAGGGGTGTAAGAACCCTTCGCCAACCATTACACACAGTCCTGGACCATCTATTTCTTTCAAATACCAAAAAATTAAAAAATATCCACAATATAAATGCTCAGGATCACAGTGACAACTCTCCGGAGCCAGAGATAAGTGACTGCTGCACCACACGCTGCAGAGAGCCAGCTCCAGGTACAAGGCATTTCTGCTGTATTTTGTACTGCATTGCAAGCTGTCAGATATGGCGTTGTACCTGGGTCTAATTCTGGATCCACAGGCTCAGTCTTGATGGCTCTCCTCCTCCGTCGCCTGATGCCGGGGCCGACTGGCTCCTTTTTGGATTTCAGGATTGGATGTTCTTTTTTCTCGAGGCCGATGACAGACGGTTGCCTCTTACCCTGAAATATACAGGAGACACTGTGAGCAAACAGAAAGGGAAGGTGCCACCAGCTGTAAACTACAAATGTACTGACAGCCTGACCCACACTGATATCTGACTGTACCGAGAGCCTGACACTGATATCTGACTGTACCAAGAGCCTGACACTGATATCTGACTGTACCGAGAGCCTGACACTGATATCTGACTGTACCGAGAGCCTGACACTGATATCTGACTGTACCGAGAGCCTGACCCGCACTGATATCTGACTGTACCGAGAGCCTGACCCGCACTGATATCTGACTGTACTGAGAGCCTGACCCGCACTGATATCTGACTGTACCGAGAGCCTGACACTGATATCTGACTGTACCGAGAGCCTGACCCGCACTGATATCTGACTGTACTGAGAGCCTGACCCACACTGATATCTGACTGTACCGAGAGCCTGACACTGATATCTGACTGTACTGAGAGCCTGACCCGCACTGATATCTGACTGTACCAAGAGCCTGACCAGCACTGATATCTGACTGTATTGAGAGCCTGACACTGATATCTGACTGTACAGAGAGCCTGACCTGCACTGATATCTGACTGTACCGAGAGCCTGACACTGATATCTGACTGTACCGAGAGCCTGACCTGCACTGATATCTGACTGTACCGAGAGCCTGACACTGATATCTGACTGTACCGAGAGCCTGACACTGATATCTGACTGTACTGAGAGCCTGACACTGATATCTGACTGTATTGAGAGCCTGACACTGCTATCTGACTGCACCGAGAGCCTGACACTGATATCTGACTGTACCGAGAGCCTGAATGCGCATACTATATCATGACATGTAATTGAGAGCCTGACACTGATATCTGACTGAACCGAGACCTGACACTGATATCTGACTGTTCCCGAGAGCCTGACACTGATATCTGACTGTTCCCGAGAGCCTGACACTGATATCTGACTGTATTGAGAGCCTGACCAGCACTGATATCTAACTGTATGAGAGCTGACACTGATATCTGACTGTACAGAGCCGACCCACGATATCTGACTGTACTGAGAGCCTGACATGCACTGATATCTGACTGTATTGAGATCCTGACACTGATATCTGACTGTACCAAGAGCCTGACCCACACTGATATCTGACTGTACCGAGAGCCTGACCCGCACTGATATGACTGTATTGAGAGCCTGACCCACACTGATATCCGACTGTACCAAGAGCCTGACACTGATATCTGACTGTACCGAGAGCCTGACACTGATATCTGACTGTACCGAGAGCCTGACGACTATATCTGACTGTACCGAGAGCCTGACCTGATATCACTGTCGAGAGCCTGACCCGCACTGATATCTGACTGTAATGAGAGCCTGACACTGATATCTGACTGTATTGAGAGCCTGACACTGATATCTGACTGTACCGAGAGCCTGACACTGATATCTGACTGTACCGAGAGCCTGATGCGCACTAATATCTGACTGTATTGAGAGCCTGACACTGATATCTGACTGTATTGAGAGCCTGACACTGATATCTGACTGTATTGAGAGCCTGACCGCACTGATATCTACTGTCCCAAAGGCCAACCAAAAAAAAAAAAAAAAAAAAAAAAAAAAAAAAAAAAAAAAAAAAAAAAAAAAAAAAAAAAAAAAAAAAAAAAAAAAAAAAAAAATAAAAAAAAAAAAAAAAAAGAAAAAAAAAAAAACAAAAAAAAAACAAAAATAAAAAAAAAAAAAAACAAAAAAAAATAAAAAAAAAAGGGGAGGGGAGGCGGGGGGGAGTGGGGGGGGGGGGGCGGAGGGGGGGGGGGGTGGGAGGGGGCGGGGGGGGAGGTGGGGGGAGGGGCGAGGGGGGGGGGGGGGGGGGGGGGGGAGGGGGGGGGGGGAGGGCGGGGGGGGCGGGGGGGGGGGGGGTGCGGGGGGCGGGGGGGGGGGGGGGGGGGGGGCGGGGGGGGGGGGGGGGGGGGGGGGGGGGGGGGGGGGGGGGGGGGGGGTGGGGAAGGGGACTTTTCTGAGGCTGAAAATGCCCCCTAAATATCGACTGTACCAAAGGGTGAACGAATACTGATGCAGCGCCCAATGTATTGCGTGAGGCCTGACACTGATTCGACGTACCGGAGCTGACCGATATTGACTGTACGAGGCCTGACCTGATTCTGACTGTACGAGAGCCTGGCCGAAGACGTACCGAGGCTGACCCGACTGATTTTGCGTACGGAGCTGCCCATGATATTGACTGTACGACACCTGACCCACTGTTCTGCTGTATTGGCTGACACTGTATCTGACTGTCCGAAGCTGCCCCAACTGATATTGGACTGGCCGACACACTGATATCTGACTGTGGACCCGTCATGTATCGACTGCGAGAGCCTGAAACTGATATCTGACTGTACGAGGCCTGACATGAATCTGACTGTACGAGAGCCAAACCTGATATCGACTACCAGACCCGACCTGATACGACTGTACGAGAGCCTGACCGATATTGACGTACCGAGAGACTGCCCGGCCCACTGATATCTGACTGTACCAGAGCTGAACAACGCAAAACCCGATATCTACTGACAAACCCTGCATGTCTGATGTACGAGAGCCGACCATGATATCGACTGTATAGACTGACCTGATATGACTGCCGAACCGCCCAAGATACGACTGACGAGACCCTCCGCACTTATCTGACTGTCCAGAGCTGCCCACTGATATGACGAAGGCCTGACACTGATATAGATTGATTGACTAAGCCTGCCCCCCTGTACTGACGTACGAGAGTGCCCGGATATCTGTGTTGAGAGCCTAACTGTATCGATGTCAGAGCTGAACGTATCTGACGACGAGAGCCTGCCCTCACTGATATCTGACTGTACCAAGAGCCTGAAACTGATATCTGACTGTACGAGAGCCTGACACTGTTATCTGACTGTACAGAGACCCCGGGCCCACTGATATCTGACTGTACCAGAGCCTGACACTGATATCTGACTGTCAGGGGAGCCTGACTCACTGATATCTGACTGTCCCGAGACTGACACTGATATCTGACTGTACAAGACCCTGACACGATATTGACTGTACGAGAGCCTGACACTGATAATCTGACGTACCAAGGCTGACATGTTATCTGACTGTCCCAGAGCCTGACCTGCACTGATATCTGACTGTACTGAGAGCCTGACACGATTCTGACGTACCAAGTTTTGAAACTGTATCTGACTGCCCAGAGCCTGCCCCACGGATATCCGGACATGTCCCAAGAGCCTACACAAATCTGAGTACGAGAGCTCTGAACACGGAAAGCCTGACATGTTTCCCGACCAAACTTGATATCTGACGTACGAGAGCCGGGACCACTGATATCGGGACTTTTAAACAAGAGCCTGCACTGATATCTGACTGTAAACAGACCTGACACTGATATCTGACTGTACCGAGAGCCTGACCGTGAATATCCTGACCTTTTAAGAGACCCTGACCTGCATTTGATATCTGACTGTACCGAAAGCCTGACACTGATAATCTGACTGTACGAGAGCCTGACTGCACTGATATCTGACTTGTACTGAGAGCTGACCGACTATATCTGACTGTACCGAGAGCCTGACACATGATATCTGACTGTACAAGCTTGACCTGTATGACCCGACCTGATATATCGACTGTATTGAGAGCCTGACCCACACTGATATCTGACTGTACCAAGAGCCTGACACTGATATCTGACTGTACCGAGAGCCTGATGCGCACTAATATCAGACTGTATTGAGAGCCTGACACTGATATCTGACTGCACCGAGAGCCTGACACTGATATCTGACTGTACTGAGAGCCTGACACTGATATCTGACTGTACCGAGAGCCTGACCCACACTGATATCTGACTGTACCTAGAGCCTGACACTGATATCTGACTGTACCGAGAGCCTGACACACTGATATCTGACTGTATTGAGAGCCTGACCCGCACTGATATCTGACTGTATTGAGAGCCTGACACTGATATCTGACTGTACCGAGAGCCTGATGCGCACTAATATCAGACTGTATTGAGAGCCTGACACTGATATCTGACTGTTCCCGAGAGCCTGACACTGATATCTGACTGTACCGAGAGCCTGACACTGATATCTGACTGTATTGAGAGCCTCACACTGCTTTCTGACTGCACCGAGAGCCTGACACTGATATCTGACTGTACTGAGAGCCTGACACTGATATCAGACTGTTCCCGAGAGCCTGATACTGATATCAGACTGTTCCCGAGAGCCTGACACTGTTATCTGACTGTTCCCGAGAGCCTGACACTGTTATCTGACTGTTCCCGAGAGCCTGATACTGATATCAGACTGTTCCCGAGAGCCTGATACTGATATCAGACTGTTCCCGAGAGCCTGATACTGATATCTGACTGTTCCCGAGAGCCTGACACTGATATCTGACTGTTCCCGAGAGCCTGACACTGATATCAGACTGTTCCCGAGAGCCTGATACTGATATCAGACTGTTCCCGAGAGCCTGACACTGTTATCTGACTGTACCGAGAGCCTGACACTGATATCTGACTGTTCCCGAGAGCCTGACACTGATATCTGACTGTACCGAGAGCCCGAAACTTATATCTGACTGTTCCCGAGAGCCTGACACTGATATCTGACTGTACCGAGAGCCTGACCCACACTGATATCTGACTGTACTGAGAGCCTGACCCGCACTGCTATCTGACTGTACCAAGAGCCTGACACTGATATCTGACTGTACCAAGAGCCTGACCCGCACTGATATCTGACTGTATTGAGAGCCTGACACTGATATCTGACTGAAAGATTTCCTTCTTGGTCCAAGTTATCACTCAACTTTTCCAAGCCCCCGAGAGGTGTTGTGGGGTCAAGGATACAACAGCGTTTTCCCTCACTTACTCATGAATGACTTCTGAGAGCCTGAAGCATTAGAAACACCCACAGCCTGCACAGGAAATGAGAGTCTGATGCTGTAGAACCGCCCACAACCTGAACAGGAAGTGAGAGCCTGAAGCATTAGGCCATGTTCACACGGCTTATTTGGGCACGCATTTCAGCCCATAATTCGCGCCGTACTTGGCGAATTACGGGCTGAAATACGGCCCAGTCATTACGGTAATCCACAGTTCTCATAGAGAACTATGGATTACGTCTTCTCTCACCGCTCGGCGAATCCGCCGCGGAGGGAGAGAAGTGACATGTCATTTACTAGCGGCGTATACGCGCCGCTAGTAATGATAGTCTATGGGCCGGCGAGGCCCTCCACTCCCGCCCTGCCCACACTGCGTAATTGCGGGCCGTAATTAAGCCATGTGAACATGGCATTAGAACCACCCACAGCCTGCACAGGAAATGTGAGTCTGATGCTGTAGAACCGCCCACAGCCTGAACAGGAAGTGAGAGCCTGATGCATTAGAAATGCCCAGAGCCTGAACAGGAAGTGAGAGCCTGAAGCTATAAAACTGCCCATAACCGGACCAGGAAGTGGAAACCTGAAGCCGTAGAACTGCCCACAGCCTGAATAGGAAGTGAGAGCCTAAAGCATTAGAAACACCCACAGCCTGAACCGGAAGTGGGAGCCTGGAGCTGGCTGTAGAGCCCATAGCAGCCAATCAGAGATCATAGCAACCAATCAGAGGTCAGCTTTCATTTTTCCAGAGCGGTAACAGAAATGAAAGCTGAGCTATGATTGGTAGCTATGAGTGCTGACTGGTTGCTCTGAGCCCTGATTGGTTACTATGAGCTTTTATTGGTTGCTATGGGCAACAAACACAGTTGTAGGGCGCGTTCACACAGCAAAGACAAAATACCGGTCAGATTTTCCGACCAGCGCTTTTGTCTTTTTTCGGCACGCAGGGGGGCGGCTTTTGTCCGTGGTTTGCGGATTCAAACCGTCCCCCTTTGCACCCACACGGTCATGTCCTGCCCAAAAACCGGGAGGAAGAATGAACATGTTCTACGTTTTTAGGAACATTGGCGGTGTCAAAAACCGTCTGGTGAAAAATCCGTGCAGTGGGGACTGCTGCACTGATTTTCTATTTAAATCAATGTACAAGGTTGACAGTCGGTTTATAGACAGTTTTCAAGTCCGAAAACCGTCTGTAAAACCGACAGAATACCCCGCCGTGGGGACGGGCCCTTAGGCCATGTTCACACGGCTTAATCCAGGACGTATTTCAGTCTGTAATTACGCGCCGGAGTGCGCAAATTACGGGCTGAATACGTCCCAGTCATTATGGTAATCCACAGCTCTCATAGAGAACTATGGATTACGTCTCCTCTCCATGCTCAGCGAATCCGCCGAGGGGGGAGATAATTGACATGTGAATTACCAGCAGCGTTTACGTGCCGCTGGTAATGAATGTCTATGTGCCGACGAGGTGCCGGCCCCCCGCTCCCTCCCACACGGCGTAATTACGTCCCGCAGTTAAGCCGTGTGAACCTAGCCTTACTGCTAGACAGTTCTCATACATAAGGCCACGTGTGTATCAGTCACCAGTAGCTCTCACCTTTTTTCTCGGCGGTTCCTGTATCCGTCTTTCCGCGTCTTCATCTTTGTCTTTTATTCTGCACTTGGACTTCTGCTGTGCTGGCTTGGTTGGCGTGACCTCGTCCAGACGCCTCCCCCGACCTCGTAAACCGGGCTCTTTCTTAACCCTAGCCTTGACTTTGGTGATTGGTGGCATTTCCACAGGCGACCATGATGCACTGTTAAAGGACGGCAAACAGCCAAAGTTCTCATCATCGTCTACCCTCTCGATTTTGACTTTGCTCAAGTCCACCTCCTGCACGCACGGCTGAGTGTCCGCAGGGGCATGCGCCTTTTTATGACCGCGCTTGCGATGCACAGGCGGATCCTGCGAAACATCGCTCTTTACCTCCTTTCTGCTGACGTCCTGACCCACTAGAGGGAAGGTGTGACCGCCATCTTTTGTCTGAGCCACCGTCAGCGGGTCGTTGGTCATGTAGGAGGCCAGAACTTTGTTTTTGGGCTTTGCGTCCCCGAACATCTTTCGATTGCAGCTCAGCTTTGGTGCTCGGATCTTGTTGTCTTTGCAGTTCTGTTTGTCGGGGACGCTAATGAGGCTCCCCTCCGCCCCCTGTTTACCGTCGCCGTCCGCTTTGTTGGCCGCCCCCGGCTGGAGGTATAAAGCAGCATTTTCTGCAGCAGGTTTTGGTGCGAGCAAAGTTTTATTTGTATGAGATTTCCGAGGCTTAGGTGCGCTTTCACACGTCCTTGCTTTGGCCAGCGGGTTGTGCTCGCTGGCCGCGGGTGGCGTCGGCGTCGTCTTCTGCTGCGTACTTAACGTAGAATCTACGACGCTCTTTTGAGGCGTCGCCTTGGATTCTGCTGGAAGAATGCTGGAATATAGGGTGAACTCACCAATGGGGACTCTTTGATGAGACGCTGGTTTCGGGTGGAGCGTGCCCGTGGCTGGTATGCCGATGGACAGCACTGATGTCTGATGGTATGGAGACCAACTAACTGGCAGAACCTGAGAATTGCTGGGCTTCCCATTTAAGGGACACCTGGGGTGCACAGCCCCGTGTCCGGGTAACGTCCACTCCTTTGAAGTGCACAGAGAGTTGACGGCCGGAGGGCGTCCGTGAAGGTGTCTCTTCTCTGCGGACTGCTGGCCGTCTCCAACGCTCTGGCTATTTTTCTTGCCGCATGACCCTGAGTTCTTTGGCTCTCCCTGGTCAACGATGGAGATGGGCTCCTGCTTGGCCAAATGCCGCGAGTCCGTGCTAAGGCTCAAGCTAGAGTCTTTGTTCAACAACAGAGAGGCAGGCACTGGGTTGGCCACCCCGACGTAGGTGCCAGGAATGGTACTGATAAGAGCGGCAGAATTCTTAATCCAAGATCCCGACGCTCCGACTATCTGCGACGACACCGGGTCCCCGTTTCGCAAATATTCCGGGAACATGACTAATGGAGGTACTCCTCGAAGATTCTGGCTAACACTGCTGCTGGTGAAACTGAGGGGGGCAGGGCTCTGAGTGCTACAGTCAGACCTGGACAAAACGGTGGACAGCGAGGCCTTCCCGCTGGTATGCACTGGGGTTAACACTGGCATAGGCGGAGTTTTACGTTGGTTAGATGGAGCGTGTTTATGGCGGTGAGATTTAGAGGACAAATCCAAAGGCATTTCGTAAGAGTCCGGGGGAGAGATCATCTCCCGTTCCAGCTGCGGAGGGGACTTCAATGGGGAAACTGAGGACGAGGAAGAGGAATCAGTCTGTGGTTCCAGGTTAGGCGTTCTGGGATAGGAAGCTAGGGCTACGGGGTTAACGCCGACGACCGGGAGGGTGGGGTGTGCGGAGAGAGTTTGTAAAGCTGACAGGCTGGAGGCTGACGTATCGGTGCAGACAGAAGAAGCGTCCACTGCGGGGGTCAGACTATTGCTGTGGGGTAGTGACACGGGAGGGGGCGCCATGTTGGTTGATTTATTCAACTCTGCAGGGACCGCTTTGGGGTCGGTGGTCAACGGCCGTCCCAGAGTTGAGGCAAAAGTGTGCGACTGTAGTTCTGTAGGTGTCGGCAGGAGACAACGCTCTGTCAAGCAGCTGGGCATGATGGGAAGGGTCAGAGTTGACGTCACTCCAAATGTGGTTGGTAAGGTAGTTACACTGAGGGGCTGCCCGCAGTTGGGGGGTGGGATGTAAACTAAGGGTTGGCTCTGGGTTAAAACCGCACCGGGTGGGAAAGAAAGAGGAAGCTTCTGCACGTTGGGGACCTGAGTGGTGGAGAAGCAGATTCTGCTCATAGTAAAGGGAAACGCGGAGGTGACGACGGCGTGTGAAGCGTCTACGGATTGACCCGCCATTTGTAATCCAGAGCCCAGGACAGTCTTCTGCTTTGTGGAAGGGTCTGCGTCAGCAGCCTGGGCAGCGGGGGGCTCGGGCCCTGCAGCCTTCTCTTGCGTTGGAGCCCTCGCAGGTTCTGCTTTCTTACTGTGCCTGCCGGACGCTGCTTGGACGGGATTCTCCGACGCGTTTGCAGCCGCTTTGCCCTCGGGCGTCGATACATTATTACACACTTTAGACAATGAGATGGCGCCGGCCGCCTCCGCTTCGATGCGATCCGGTGGCTTGTCCTCCGGCTTTTGCCCAGTCTCCACCTGTGTAGCACCAACGTCTTGCAGCATCAGGGCATCACTTTGGTTGGTTGCAGGTATTAAATCCACCTGGAAATAAAAAAATTATAATAATAAATTAGTACAATTTCCTGTCAATCCTCAGTTTTCTTTGGTTGCTTCAGATTTAAACAAATTATTTTTTGAATTAACAAATGTTAGAACCAATAAAGGACACAGATATTTGTCGCATGGTGAATTACCCAGCTTTCCAAAAACTTTTTCAATTGTTCCAACTTTGTGTCAGTCCTCACTGTAGTTCTGGCATGCTATTCACAAACTGAACGTTGATACTATTTTTAGCCCCTTAGGCCCGGTTCACATGGCTTATTGCCGGCGTAATTGCGTAGACGGATTTCGCCCGCAATTACGCCGACTGCCGTATAGCGGGGGCGGGGCGGGGAGGCCAGCAGCCTAAGGGGCTAAAAATAGTATCAACGTTCAGTTTGTGAAGGAGGAGAGACAGAATCCATAGTTCTCTATGAGAACTGTGGATTATCGTAATGCCTGGGACAGATTTCAGCCATACAGTGCAATATTGCTGAAATCCGTCCCAGAATAAGCTGTGTGAACGAGGCCTTACAAAAAAAAAGTATGAAAACGTTCTAGCAGTAAGACTCTTTTTGTTGCCCAGAGCAACCAATCAGAGCTCAACCAAAGCCCATAGCAACCAATCAGAACCCATAACAACCAATCAGAGCCCATAGCAATGAAGCTCATAGCAACCAATCAGAGCTCAGCTTTGATTTCATACAGGGCTTTGGAAAAGTGAAAGCTGATTGGTTACTATGAGCTCTCATTGGTTGCTATGGGCCCTCATTGGTTGCTATGGGCTCTCATTGGTTGCTATGAGCTCTCATTGGTTGCTATGGGCTCTCATTGGTTGCTATGGGCTCTCATGGGTCGCTGTGAGCGACAAAAACAGTCATACATGAGGCCCATTGAAAATCAAATACTAAAACTTAAAGAGGTTTTCTCACCACAATGATTGACTTTTAACATGTACGGAAAGGTAAAGAATGACTATTACCAAATACATTGCTGTTTTGATTTTGCTTTGTTCAGGAAATAAAGATGATTTTATCTACTCTTAGAGCACACAAGTTTTTCTTGTTTACCGACCACCTTTCTCTGCTCTCTCTCTGATCCGATTGGTCCAAGCTGCCTTCTGACCATGATGAGTCACTTCCTGCTGAGTCTTATCTGTAGCACAGGAGCTTTTTTTACCTTAGTTAAAGGGATTTTGTCACCTAGTTATTTGGAACGCTGTTGCTCCTTGCCTGGTCAAAAAAAGGGGCAGGTATATTTTCAAGTCACTAGGGGTGACATACCAACGCGTGTGCCCTCCCGATGCGGTCAAGGTTACAATACCCCGCAGCGAGTCAGTCCTGGCCTCAATGTGTTGGGGAAACGACACACTGCTCCTGGTCTAGAGCGCGCATGCCCAGGAGCAGTTCTAAAGCACAGACGCACCATCTTGTCAGTGGCCAGACAGGGACGCACCAGAGAGGTGATGCGCATTCGTGTTTTTCCGACCACCAACTAGGTCATTGTGACGCTTCACTTCCGGCCACCGCTCACAGCTCAGAACAGTAGTTGTTAACTATGGCAACAAGAGAGCATGGCCGAGAGGAAGAAAAGAGGTATAATGAGTCTAAGAGAACTAGACAAAACATTATTAAACTGAAAAACAGAAGCAATAAAAAGGATTCTCTACAGTGGGAGTACTCATTTAGTGATAAGTTTTAACTCTTAGAGCTCTATAGCCTGGTGCACTACGGATTATAAACCTCCAGCACTCATCTCACTGTAGAAGGAATAGCAGAGCTGATGTCAAACCACTAGCATAAAACCGTTCAGAACCTGACCAGGAAGTGGCAGCCTGAAGCTGTAGAACCGCCCCCAGCCTGAACCGGAAGTGGGAGCCTGAAGCTGTAAAACTACTCACAGCTTGAACAGGAAGTGGTAGCCTGAAGCTGTAGAACTACCCACAGCCTAAACAGGAAGTGGCAGCCTGAAGCTGTAGAACCGCCCCCAGCCTGAACCGGAAGTGGGAGCCTGAAGCTGTAAAACTACTCCACGCTTGAACAGGAAGTGGTAGCCTGAAGCTGTAGAACTCCCACGTCTAAACAGGAAGTGCAGTCTGAAGCTGTAGAACCGCCCCCAGCCTGAACAGGAAGTGGTAGCCTGAAGCTGTAGAACTACCCACAGCCTAAACAGGTAGTGTGAGCCTAAAGCTGCAGAACTGCCCACAAGCTAAACAGAAAGTGGGAGCCTGAAGCTGTAGAACCACCCACAGCCTGAACAGGGGTGCGCTGTGTTCTCCATTCTGTTCTATGGGAGTTCCCAGTACAGGAGAGTGCTGTGTTCTCCATTCTGTTCTATGGGAGTTCCCAGTACAGGGAAATGCTGTGTTCTCCATTCTGTTCTATGGGAGTTCCCAGTACAGGGGAGCGCTGTGTTCTCCATTCTCTTCTATGGGAGCTCCCAGTACAGGGGTGCTGTGTTCTCCATTCTGTTCTATGGCAGTTCCCAGTACAGGGGAGTGCTGTGTTCTCCATTCTGTTCTATGGGAGTTCCCAGTACAGGGGGGCACTATGTCCTCCATTCGGTTCTATGAGAGTTCCCAGTACAGGGGTGCTGTGTTCGGTCGTACTCAGAACCCCCATAGATTCCAAACTTTGGGACCCGCAGACTTGATACCATCCATGCCTGCAGTGAGACAAACCCTTTTAAGTAATATTTATACACAGTGAGAACTAAGTAAAGAGAAAAAACTGATGAAAAATGTTACAAAAACCCCTGTGTTTGAACCTGGCCTTAAGCTCACCTTGGAAAGGACACTGCTCACACAACGATCTTCGGATCCCAGGTGCTGGGTGCCGTTAGATTTTGACTCTTCATCAGACAGTGCCGTCCTCCTGTCCCAAAACCAAATCAAGATATTACAATGAGTTATAAGTGAATAACAGGTCCATGAGGAATCTTCTCCTGCCGGGTGAGATCTGTTCCTTGGAAAGCTGGGTGAAACATGGGCACCGTGGTCCCAACAGTGGTCGTCATCCAGCGGAATCAGAATCCTGAATGTCAAATCTGCCTCATGGGGCAAGTAAAGCTGTAAAGCAAGCGATGCAGGTGCTGTAATGGCAGCCATAGTGGTGGTCACCCAGCTTTCCCAGAAACAGCTAATAGAACAGTGAAATGGTTTAGTATAGTTTTTATTAACCTGACAGAATATTTGTATTTCCCAAAGATTTCAAGATTTTTGGAGAATATAAGAGTTTAGTAGTAACATCCACTATATGTATCTGGTTTCAGGTCCCGCGAGTTATAGATCTATTATCCTGTTATTGTCATATATATAGGGGTTTGGCTCCTCTCCACACGTGGGTGGCTGGTTGGCTAAGTATGTTTTATATCGCATTAGTTCTTATATGCTTGTACTTCTTTGCCTAAATGTATTTTCTTCAGCTTATTTACTCATAGATGGTGGAGAGTAGTAGCCTTTTTCTGTTGGGTGGTTTGTGTATATTTTATTTTTTTGTTAGGTTTTTATCGTTTCACGGTTATTGTTTTGCATTATTTGGTGTAATAAAGATTGATTTTTCCATAAGGCTGTTGTTGGTATTTGTTTGTTATTGTCATATAGTTATGACCAGCGTATACATTATGGGGGTATATTGTTGTACTGTTCCATAAATAAATATATATATGTGTGTGTATATGTATATAACACACACACACATAGATACATACAAAGACAGTCCTCGACTTACAACATTACGACTTACATCTGTCCCCTAGTTACAAACGGACAGTTATAGGGCATGCTGGTACTTGTAGTTCCACAGCAGATAGTAGCTGTAGAATTAAAAGTTCCAGCATGCCACAGCAACACATGAGGTGAAATCTTCTTAACAGGGGCACAGACCGCAAAACAAATGTAAAAACCCTTCCCTGCACTATCCAAAACTGAAAAAAAAAAAACTTTTGTGCTGGAGTTACATGCAATAAATCTACCTGTTCCGGCTTACATACAAATTCAACTTAAGAACAAACCTGCAGTCCCTATCCTGTTCGTAACCCGGGGGACGACCTGTAATTTTTTTTGTATCTATTAGCTAATGGCAGTAAACTTCCTTTAGCTTCAATCCACAGCATAAACTGGAATAGTTAATATAATAATAATACTGCATTAGCGAAAAGCCTTCTTTTCCACGAGAACTGTGAATCTGTGGAATAGCCGCCCGAGGAGCTGGTCACAGCAGGAATAGTTCAGGGTTCCAAGAAAGACTTCAATAATAATTTGCAATTAAATAATATTAAAACTTATGTATCCGTATAAAACATCTGTAACCAGTCTGATAACAATTCTGTGATCAGGAATTAAATCTTCCTTTAGGGCAGATTGGTTTGTGCCTTATGGGTTCCGAGTCGTTCATCAGTAGGGGAAACAAAGCTTAAAAATTACCTATCTCCCTCCTTTCATCCACATCTTTCTACATGCATGGTTGAACTTAAAGGGGTTGTCTCACTACAGGGATTGCTGCTTTACATGTTAAAGATCTTGCAAAAACAAGTCACTCAGCAATATGTGTCCATTACCAGTGTCCTACCTATTCTGAAATATCCTCTCTTGTATGGGCTGCATCACCTTCTCAGGTCGCTATAGCTACAGACCTGTTTGATCTCTCCTGATAGGCTGCCAGCACTGGTTGTTATAGCTACAGACCTGTTTGATCTCTCCTGATAGGCTGCCAGTGCTGGTCGCTATAGCTACAGACCTGTGTGATCTCTCCTGATGGGCTGCCAGCACTGGTTGCTATAGCTACAGACCTGGCTTTAACTGGAGCCTCTTAGAAGCCAGTAAACACTTGAATTCAAAATGAAACCAAGAAAACAGGACTGAGGTAAGATGAATCAATGTAGTGAGACAACCCCTTTAATGAACATATGTCTTTTTTTCAACCACACTATGTAACCTACGTATTGTATTTATGTATTTATAAAAATCAAGCTTCTTTTGGACCTTGTCCTACTTCACAATCGGATAGATTTTTTTACCCGCCGGATACAAAACTCTGCTGACCCGTGTCTGGCACAAAAACCGCATACGACCGTAAAATAGAGCAAACATAGTCCAAAAGAGACTCTACTTTCCCTAGTGTTTATTACAGCAACACCACGGCATAGGTTGCGATATCTTTTTCACAGTATTCCAACAGATACCAGCGCTGGTGCCATTAACGGGATATTCCTATCGCATTGATTCACTTTATGCTGTGTAGGCAAAGGTAAATAAAGACTATTACCAAATACACTGCTGTTCTGACTTTGCTTCTTTAGAGTTAGAGCAGTTCTTAATTCCTGCTTGTGTACATAAGCTTACCTAGGTTACCAAACACCTCTCTCTGCTCTAGCAGAGGTCAGGATGAGGACCTGACTCCTTGCTGTGTCTTAGCAGCAGCACAGGAGCTTGTTTATTTTTATTACTGACAAACTTAAACCCAAGGGTATGTTCACACAGCTTATTTTGAGGTGTAATTGTGGGCGTATTTCGCCGTGTATTGCGTGTTCTACGCGGTGAAATGCGCACCGCAATTACGGTAATCCATAGCTCTCATAGAGAACTATGGATTACACCTCGTACAATCGTACTGGAAGCGCGGGTAGATAAGTGACATGTCAATTATTTGCGGCAATTACTGCCGTGTGAAAATACCCTTAGGCTAGGTTCACACGGCTTAACTGCGGGACGTAATTACGTCCCGCAATTACGCAGTGTGGCCGGGCGGGAGCGGGGGGCCGGCACTTCGCCGGCCCATAGACACTCATTACTAGCGGCGCGTATACGCCGCTAGAAAGTGACCTGTCAATTATCTACCCACCCGGCGGATTCGCCGAGCGGGGAGAGGAGACGTAATCCATAGTTCTCTATAGAACTGTGGATTACCGTAATGAATGGGCCGTTTTCAGCCCGTAATTGGCGCACTTCGGCGCGTAATTACGGACCGAAATACGGCCCATTTTAAGCCGTGTGAACACGGCCTTAGGCTCTGTAGCTTTCTGACCTGCTGTTTAGCCACCTCCCCCTGTCACCAATGGTCCACTAATAGGTTCAGCAAGGAATAGCAAACCGCCCACAGCCTGAACAGCAAGTGGGAGCCTGAAGCTGTAGAACCGCTCACATCCTGAACAGGAAGTAGGAGCGTGAAGCTGTAGAACCGCCCACATCCTAAACAGGAAGTGGGAGCCTGAAGCTGGCTGTGAAATGCAGGCTCTGTGAAACAGCATGTTGATAAAAGTGATGTGAGTGGGAGTTTTCCAGATGTAAAATGTCAATCGCCTACCTGTCCTCGTTAATGCCGCACATACGCACGCGGTCGGCGCTGGTCCAGTTGTGCACACCACCATAGAGCGGGGCGGCCGATATCATGGCAGGTAATGGCACCCCTGGAGCTGCTGAACGAGTCTGCAGCTCCCCTGCCTCCCTCCCTTGCGTCGTATGCAGATTCCACCTGCAAACAGAGAAAGAAAAATCAAGTTAGAAGGAATAAAGAAACAAGACC
>JAODAL010027059.1:0-55606 GCA_025379985.1 Phyllomedusa bahiana | reverse complement strand
TGGCAACCTACTCTGACACCCCCCATCTCATCGCATATCATTCAGTGGGGAGATTTGGGGGGAGAAAGAAAGAAATGGTTGCGCATATGCTCTGCATCTAAATAGTTAAACAGCAGAAATCGGTGCCAGCTCAAATCTCTGCTGTCACTGGTGGGTGTCCGCTGTATCTAAAAGTTGGCACTTGTGGGGTATGGAGTAAGTTCAGTAAGCGAGCCCACTCCATATTCTGTTAGCATTGCCATGACATACTAAAACACATACTCGCCAACTTTTGAAAGTGGCCATCAGGGAGACAAGAGTTGAAGCTACAGCATGCTACACACCAAAATTTTTTGGGCAAATGCGCTCTTAGGATATGTTCACTCGGTGTATTTTGCAGGGCGTAATTTACGCCCTGCAATGTACGCCGTTGTAGGGTCGGGGGCGGGGGGGGAGGCGCGGGGAGAGGAAGGTGAGCGGGGGGCCGGCGCTTCGCCGGCCCATTAGACAATCACTGCTAGCGGCGCGTATACGCCGGCTAGAAGTGACATGGTCACTTATATAATTAGGAGACGTTAATCCATAGTTATCTATGAGAACTGTTGAATTTACCGTTAATGAATGCGGCCGTTTTCGGCCCGTAATTGGCGCACTTCGGGCGCGTAATTTCGGACCGGAAATACGGCCTATTTAAGCCCGCTGGTGAACATGGCCTTAATATCAAAACGCCACACTTCACAAAAGGTCACATCCATTACAGCCAACTGTGTAATGGCTCGAAGAAAGCTTATTGAGAGGTTTAGGCATCACCCAGTTGTCCTGGACGTTGAAAAACCTATCCAGCATCTAGGAGAGCTGGGGAGATGTGCCAACTGCGCTTGAACCTAAAACCATTACATACTACCAATAGATCAACCCTTACAGTGATCATATATTGGTGATACCAGTGTACCCAGGCTTTGAAGACTGATATATTACCTCCAATACAGTGACACTTAGTGGGAGACACCAGTGTACACAGACTCGTTTAGGACTGTATATTACCTCCATACAGTGCCAATATAGTGGTAGTTACCAGGGTACACAGGCTCTGCAAACTGTATATTAGTGACCTTATTGTGGTAGACACCAGTGTACACAGGCTCTTGCAGACTGTATATTACCTCAATGCAGTGGAACTTATAGGGTAGGTACCAGTGTACACAGGCTCTACAGACATTTAGTGATTATAGTGCAGTTTAACTAGAGACCAACCAGGAAACAATCTTTCTTCCTCTCTTTTTCTTCTCCCTCCTGTAAAGGACCGTCATGATGACTTCTCACGACCACGGCATGTCCCTGCAAAATTTACACCCAACATCATAAAAATCCTAATTTTTTCAGCATTCCTTTATCTGTGCTTCCCTATCTACATGGGGTGATAAGTGGGGAGGTTATGGGGTGATAGGTGTGCTGGCTTACACCAAGTCAGAGCGATAGTAATGGAGAGGCATCTGTCAGACACCTTCATTGCTAACACTGGAAGTAAATGGAAAAAAACAACAAAAAAAAACTTTTCAACGTCCAGGAAAACCTGGGAGACGCCCATTCGGTTAATAATCAGTTTTTCCATGATAGGAAATCGAGAAGAAAATCTTGGGTGGGGGATGGAGTCGTCACTCTACGTCTCCCTAATGTGGATGTCTCTATGTGCAGGACGTTTCGGCTCTTGTGGAGTAGACTATTCCATAGACAACAACCAGACGGTGAGCACCTTCCTACTCCCCCTGCGATCTCTGTATCCTGCCCGGCGATCACTCCATCAGTGTGTGAGAGAGACCACAGGATAGCAAGAGCAGGGAAGGTGACAATGGGAGCAAATTCTGGCCCCCGCGACCACCGGAGACATGTTGCAGGGGGGAAGAGCAAGGGGCAGTCTCCTGCATCCTGCACCCTGTGTTCAGAATAAAGTGATTTAAAAAAAACACCAAAACACAAAAAATAAAAAAACTAAAAAAAAGTTTTACTTAAATAGTCCCTGACAACATCACTCGTTGACAATTTATTGAAGAAATGGATCCAATGCTGGTCCAATATACTTACAGTCTGTTGCAGTCCAATGAGTCCAAAGTAGTTCAAATGGGAAACCTGTGGAAAAATGGCAACAAGACAAAAAAAAATGACAGCTAAACTCTATCCTTTTCACCCTTTGAAGATCACGGTTTCTGCGGATCTTGTAGGTGTAGGGGATGGAGTTCAGGTTGTACAGTATGATTTTGGGGGGTACAGGCCACAGCTACAACACAATCTCCAGAGGATTGTTCCTCTGTCTCCTCCACCAAAATTTTGTGCCTATAAGTTGTGACCTGTACCACTTCTCCCGCCTCCACCCTCCTATTGTTTTATGTGGCCTAGAGCCAACACAAAATACAACCCCACCTATCAACTGATAACCCTTTACCTCCACCTGTTGCCTCAAAGGGACTTTGCACAGAGGTATTGAGGTGAGACATAGGGCCACATGTATGAACCTGTTTAGGTCTAAAACTCACTTTTTTGCCCATAGTTTACTATGGGCAAAAGAGTGAGTTTTAGACCTAAACAGTTTTCATGTGCCCATAGGGAGGACTGGAACATTGAACATTGTAACATATTTGTGTGGCAATAATCTGCATGTACTAGTCACAGCCGGGAGAAGTCATCATGGCCATATGGACATGAATAGGAGAAAGAAGAGGGAGAAGGAGAACAACTCCTATCAGAGAAGATGTCACCTGTCAGTCTCTGGATGTCAGTGGCTATTTTGTTTCAGTGTTGGATCAGTGCTGTACTCATGGTCATTTGATGTTGACCTAAGCTGGAGTCTGACCATTCTGTGATTTCTATATGATGGTATTGTAGGTTATATAGGGGGCTTATTTAGTGGCAGCATACACTTGTCCCTTTTTGCAAAAGTGAGTGCATACTGCTCCCTGACCCTGTGATTAGGGGTTTCTCCCCCACCACTTTTACTTTCTCACTGGCATTTGTAGCGTTATTTTAGAAAGTGGTGAGGTGCGTGACCAAGGGAAATGTGGAGGTGGATATTTCATGTGAAATAGAATGATCCAACGACAATTTACTCCATATCCAACCATTAGTCATTTGCACTCCTAGTTATATCGAGGGTAGCACACAGGTTCTACGTACTGTTAATGGTTTCAAATGGGAAGAGTGTTTTTCCTGGGTGACATGATGTGTGAGCTTTATATTCATGTATTCCACATGAGTTAGCAGTGATTGCTCTAGCCTACCATCCTTATAATTTTAGTAACTATACAGAAGAACGTATTGAATTTATTTTTGATGTAGTTCAAAGTATTTTATTACCAATAATTTTTTTTTTTAATAAAGGAATTTTTTTCTACAAATTCACCCCGATGGGGCCAAATTCTCCTCCCCCGGCCCAATTGTAAATGGCTTGGGGGAAGGAAAAAGTATTATATTTTTATAACCCTTTATTAAAAAAAATTTTTTTAAAAATTTTTTTAAAGTTTTTTAGATGTTCTCCTGTTGTATGGTAGGCAATGCTTTGTATGTATTTTTTTTGTGTCCTTTAATCAATGGGGGGAATTTTTTTCCCTAGATATTTTGCTTTCACAAAGGGATCTGGGCTGGGAATACAATTCACTGCCCCCGGCATTTCATCCGAAACCCCTACGTTCACCCCGGTTGGTGTTTTTTACCGGGGAAAAGAGACCTGTTCAATGTACAATACAGCGAACATTTAGAAAACTAAGAAAGACGGGGGCTAAAATTTTTACCTTTTTGGAGCCTGATAATCCAAAGAAGTGTGCCAAAACGATAGAAACTTTTAACTGTGAGCGTAGAAAAATTTGAATATCATAAAAATATATATGTTTGGTTCCTTTTTTTTTAAACTCACAGAGTATGTTTCCCCTGGATTTGCAGAGCGCACGCATTTCCCCACGTATTTGCCTTTTTTACGCAGAAAAAAGCGCGCCGCAATTAGTAATTCATAGCTTATAAAAAATATGAATTACGCTAAACTCGAGGGGCGTCAATCCAAATCGTGTCGGCCCGGGAGAGAAGGACATGTAAATTTTTTTGCGGGGTTGGTACGCCCCACAGGCTTAAAATGCGGGGCGTACAGAAAGCCCCGCTTTTTCCCCTGTTCGGGCTCGCGAGTTCGGGGGCCAGTTTAGACGTTTTTACTGGCCGTAAATAAATGACATGTCAATTATTTTCCCCGGCATACAATCAATGGCTTGTACACCCGGAGAGAGGAGCCGTAATCCATAGTTATCGTAATGAGGGGGGCACATTTCACCCCATTTGAGGCAGTTTGTTCAAATACGTGGCAAAATGATCCAAAATAAAGCCCCTGTGAACATTTCCCGTTATCAGCTGACAAAATTTTTGAATGGGGGGCCCCAGGGTTCAACCCCCCCCCCCCCCCCCCCCCCCTCCCAAGTACTTTGGAAAACTGCTGTTTAAAATGCGTGCTTCCAAAACACCCCGCGTATTGCAGCGCATACAGTATGCGCCCCAACACGCTGTGTGAACATATCCACATCGTTACCATTCCCATATCATTAGTCAAGATCAAACGATCGCAAACATCCTAGAAGTGGTCTTGGTTTTTCTCCGAAAGGTAAACCTTGGGGACTATTTTACCCTCAATTTTTATAGGATGTGACACCTTCTTCCCTTTGGTAATTGGAGGGGGATTTCAATGCAGCGGGGAAAGCGTGGTCTTGTAAGTGAAACAAGGTACCCCGGGGGGGGATAATGGGAGGTGGGTAGGCGACCGTAAGGCGCCATTTTTCCGGGGAAAATTTGGGGGGAAGGAGGGATGAAAAAGGCTGAATTTCTATTTGGGGGGCACTTTTTGCCCTTTTTTCCCAGGGCACCCCGAAAAACCTTGTCCCACCCTTAGGCTAGCAAATTTTTTTCACAAAAAGGTTTTTTGAATCCTTTCTGACAAGGGCTTTGGGTAAATTCTGGTGCCGGGGAAAGGGTTTTTATTTTTTGGGGGTTACTCAGTTTTGTCACTGCGATCGGCACCCCCGGGAAATCGGCAAGAACAGCACTAAAAAACCTTTTGAAGCCCTTTCCAACCCTGGCCATGTATGCATTTTTAAAACCTTCCGCCCCTCTTTAACCTGCATTGTTTATATTTAAAGCAGAAGGGTGCACAATAAAATTTTCCCCTAGTGGCGAGTACCCGAAACTTTAAAGTTAAAAGGGGTTTTCTCACAATGCAGTTTACACCACAGCAGCTTTAGAATCACATATATTTCAGATGTGGGCAGGTTTTATAGATGATTGACACTTCAGCCTGCTGGCCTAGCTATTCCTGTTCCTGACAACAAATGCAAGAGATTTATAAAGTGTAGAATCGGCTGCGAGTCTAAAGGGGGCATGCATGCTAAAAGGGCTTTCAAAGTCTGTGTAGAATAAGACTTGGAGGAGGGGACCACCTGGTCCAATGATGACGACAGCATCTTAGAGCAAGAAGATAAGAGGACAAGGAGATGTGGGGGGGAAAATGGTCTAAAAAAGAGAAACCTTGGCTCTAAGGTATGTTCAACGGCTTAATTGCAGAAAAACGCCCCCAATACGGTTGGCGGGGGCAGGGCGTGGAGCGGGGGAGTAAGCAGGGGGCCGGCACTTCGCCGGCCCATTGACTATCACTGCTAGCGGCGCGTATACGCCGCTAGAAAGTGACAGGTGAATTATCTCCCCGCCCAGAGGATTCGCCGAGCAGGGAGAGGAGACGTAATCCATAGTTCTCTATTAGAACTGTGGATTACCGTAATGAATGGGCCGTTTTCGGCCCGTAATTGGCGCACTTCGGCGCGTAATTACGGACCGGAATACGGCCCATTTTAAGCCGTGTGAACATGGCCTAAGAGGAGATAACATTTTCTTTTATCTCCTGACCAAAAGAGAAGGCAACAAAGCAAATAATTTTAACAAATTCTTCAATTATCTGTCACTACATGATTAAAGCTAAGCATTGTAGTGAGAAAACCCCTTTAAAATAAAAAAGTTTAAAAGTATAAAAATAAAAATTTTAAAAGGTCAAATCACCTCCTTTTGCCATTTTATAAATAAAAGAATAAATAATAAAAAAGCTACACATAATTGGTATCGCTGCTTCTGAAAAAGTCTGATCTTTTAAAATATAACATCATTCATCCCATATGATGAAAACCATAGAACAAAAAAAATTCCTGGTGCCAAAATTCCGATTTTTTTTTTTTTTTTGTCAATTCACGTCATCCCCTAGAAATTGAAATTAAAAGTGATCAAAAAGTAACATTTATCCCAAAATGGTACCGGTAAAAAGTACACTTCAGCCCGCATGTTTGGATTTTTTTACACTACAAAAACATAACAAAAGCCCTAAATATTTGGTATTGTTGTAATCAAATCAACCTGCAGAATACAAATAATACATCATTTATACGGGAGGGAACACTGCAAAAACAAACCCCCGCAAACATGGCGCAAGTAAGTTTTTTTCAACATTTCACCTCATTTAGATTTTTTTTCTGATTTCCCAGTAAATTCTATGGTACGGTCAATGACACCATTTAAAAATACATCTTGTCCCGCAAAAAAAAAATCCCTCATATGTCTATGTAGATTGAAAAATAAAAAAGTTATAGCTCTTGAAAGGTGTGGAGACAAAAAACTAAGAGCCATATTATTATGACCGGCTATCAGGAAGGGGTTAATATAAAAGAGTTCACCAATTGGAATAACTGCAATTTATCGTATGTGGGATGCACTATCTGGAGTTTAAAGAAACGTATTTATGAACACTTATGACTGCCAGGAACCCAACTCACACTCACCGTTCAGGTGCATCCAAGCATTTCGCCACTGTACATCATGGAAATGTCTCATCCCATAGAAAGGGTTAAAGGGGTTGTCTCACTACAAGGATTGCTTTTTATGTTAAAGATCTTGCAAAACAAGTCACTTTGCAATATGTGTCCATTAACACTGTCCTACCTATTCCTAGATAGCCCCTCTTGTATAAGCTGCATCAGCTCCTCAGATCGCTTTAGCTACAATCTCTCATGATAGGCTGCCAGCACTGGTTGCTATAGCTACAGACCTGGTTTCTACTACAGCCTAGTAGAAGCCAGTAAACACACCCCTGAATTCAAAGTGACAGCAAGAAAACAGGACTGAGGTGAGATTAATCAATGTAGTGAGACAACCCCTTTTAAGTCTGGTCAGCAAGGAGGCAACAAGCATCAAAGGCTGCTGCACCATGAAGTTTATTGGATGATCAAATGAAACACTTGTAGACCTTTAGGTTTAAATTATGAAACGATCTATTACACCCTGATGGATCCAAGTAACATCTATTTTAGTTTTGTTTCTACCACATATTTACATGTATTACTTGTATAACCTCTTGATTGAAGCTGCTCTGATTTTCAGTGGTTAATATCTGTCACATGTTAAAGAGAGTGCAATGCAACTTGCCAACGATTTACATATTAATGGTTTTAATTAATTTCTCTATATGCAATGGATAAGGGCAGCTGATGTCTGAAATGCGTCAGCGATGTGTTCTATATCACTTGTCACATGATTGTGAATTAATAAGGAAGAATCCATGATTTCACTTGGTGCTGGATCGTCCTGCTATTTCAGAAGCTATGTTAACATCCAATGGAAAATGTCTGTGCACCTGCAAGCCGACGCCTGTGTGGACTTAATATTGCAGGAATACTGGTGAGCGTACAATCTCTTTTTCCTTTGATTATTGTATGTGGCCTGGTTTGCTGCTTTTTAGTCCCATTCCAACCCTGTGGTCAACCATGATTTTATGACAGGTACAGAAACTGTGTACATTCGAATTGGACTATATTTGCCTTATAGAAGTATATGGCCCCATTATCGTCCCACTACGGTATTTGTTTGGATATTTTTCTTAAAGTATCCCAATGGATACCATGAACAAGGAGCACTAATGGGACATCAATGGGGTCTAACAGTAAGACTGTCGCTGTCACCCATAGCAACCAATTAGAGCTCATAGCAACCAGAGGCCATAGCAACCAATTAGAGCTCATAGCGACCAATAAAAGACCATAGCAACCATTTAGAGTACTGATTTTATTTCTTATACTGCTGAAGAAACATTAAAGCTGAGCTCTAATTGGTTACTATGGGCTCTGACTGGTTATTGTGAGCTTTAATTGGTTGCTATGAGCTCTAATTGGTTGCTATGGGCTCTGATTGGTTGCTATGGGTGGCAGACAGTTTTCGTAACATCAGCCCTATGTTTCTTGCACAATTTACGCACCAAAATACGTGTCAAAAAATGCATCAAGCGCGTCCCATTGTTTTCTATAGGAACATACATACACCATTAGTGCACATGGTGTCTTTTTTAACGTGTCATTTGATGTGTTGCATGACAAATGAAAAAAATACAATTTTGGTTCGTTAATGTGTTTTTAACGTAGACAGTTAAAAATATTGCAGCACTCAAAAAAATATATATAGGTGGGTGCCAGCGGAACAGTCCTGACCAAGACATCCAACAGGAAAACAGAAGAATCCACAGCACTCCAAAAATATGAAAATAATGTGATAAGATTTATTCACCCATGTCCTTGCAACGTTTCAGCCCTGCAATAGGACCTTTCTCAAGCAATGTGATACATGCCAATAAGGGGTATTTACACCCAATACGTGATTAACATACATGATTAACAATATATAAAGTGCATAATTTCACAAGAATTTCACATAAACATCAAAGTGCAAACATACAATATATCCCTAAAGTATATCTAAAAAGGTTGCTTCAACATTCAAAAGTGAATAAATGACATAGATACATATCAATATAATTAAAAACAACCACTTGCAGGGATCACATTGCGTGAGAAAGGTCCTATTGCAGGGCTGGAACGTTGCAAGGACATGGGTGAATAAATCTTATCCCATTTTTGCATATTTTTGGTGTGCTGCGGATTCTTCTGTTTTACAGTTTTATAATAGAGATTTAACAGAGATTGTACAAAATTTAACAAAAAATTCATGTTTTGCTGTTGCATATTTGGTGCTTATTTTGATGTGTAAGACTTTTACGATTCTTATGTAAAATACACACATACTTCAAGGCAAAAATGTGCGTAATTTAAGTGCATTTTGTCATGCACTTTTGAGACTTTGTTAATACTTTTTTGGCAAAGATTATTTATGAAATTTGAATGCGATTTTCAGAATAGCCAACTACATTTTATTTGATTTTTTTTTTTACATACTACATATCAAAATACAGACCAAATTAAACACCCACAAAACACATTGGTCCTTATATAGTATATGAAAACTGTCTAGCAGTAAGATTGTCTTTGTTGCCTATAGCAACCAATCAAAGCTCCCTTTTCATTTCATATACTGCTCTGGACTAAAATAAAACGGGAACTCTGGTCGGTTGCTATGAGCTCTGGTCGGTTGCTATGAGCTCTGATTGGTGGCTATGAGCACTGGTCGTTTGCTATTAGCAAAAAAGACAATCTTACTGCTAGACAGTTTTCATCCATCAGGCCCATGGTGATTTTTTTAGTGCATTCTTGGTAATCCCCATCGACATGTACGCCCCTTTTTTTAGACTTCACATAACGCATTAAAGCTGCACCACTTGCACCATTGTCACTTATTTCCATAGAAAACAATAGGGTCCTATTGATGCATTTTTGTGATGTGTATTTTGGTTCATAAATCGTATCCAAAATGTGCATTTTACGCATTAAAATATGCATCAAAAAGCTTTGTGTAAACCCAGCCTAACGTAAAAAAAAAAAAGCGTCAAACAAAATGATGTTGGCTGAAATGAGAAACGCAGAAAATATGCATAAAAAAAATCAAAAATACATCAAAATGCACGAAAGGGCAAGAAGAAGAAAAAGAACATAAAAACACATGAAGATACTGTATGCACATGAATTCCACAAATTTCTCTCTCACAATATGCACATAGTTTTCAGCATTCTTTTCACACTGTGTGAATCTAGTTTACTAGTCATTTACAGGGACTATTTATATATACAAATAGATGTAGCAGAGCTAATGGCACAATTCAAGGTGATACCACAGTGTCTGGGATTTATACATGACTGAACCCTCTGTATTTGCGATAGTAGTTCTATAGGCTGGTGGTACAGGCAAGCACCTGGAGCACCGCTCACCTTGACGTGGGGGGGGCAGTCAGGGCACTTACTGATGCTGACTGCCCCGTAGGACCTTGCATTTTGGGCGGTCAGTATCTAACTCTGCACAGATGTTTTACAACTGCCGGAAAGTGCAGGATGGGGGAGCACAATGTCAGCAGCAGCCAGACTCTCAGGGAGAATACAGGGATCCCATTACCATCCCTGCATTCTTAATCGTTATATATACACAACACTCAAAAGAGCGCTGTATATACAGATTAGCTGTAAGCCTTCAGGTAGCTGCTGGGACTAACCAGACCCAGATCAGCTCTGCAGTCAGTACTGGGGGGCTGTATTTTCCCTATAGCTGGGGCTTATGTAGCAGGCCCGGTTACAGGGGAAATTAGCACAAAAAAGTTATGTAAAAATGCCCCCAAAGGCCTTTTTCTCACTTTATGGAGGTGCAATATGTAATATATATAACATAAAATAAAAACACCAAAAAAGAAATTAATAAAAAAAAAACTGACAGCTGAAACCACAACTAGCCCCTGACAACCCTAAAACTTTTCTATCACCTATATATGAATGTCCGTGATGGAAAAGTGACAACTTATTTTAGCACCATTTTTGCTATTAGGGTATGTTCACACGGCTTGTTGACTCCGTGTTGGATCCGTTTTTAGCTGCGTGTGGATACGTGTTGGATTCGTTTTGGATCCGATTCATGTAGTACTTTTGGATGCAATTTTCAGATACAAAATGGATCCAAAATCGGATCAAAACCACTGTGTGAACACACCCTTAGGGCGCATCCCCACGGCACAGGACAAATACCGGTCGGTTTATCCGACTGGTATCTGTCCGGTTTGTGTGCCGTGCACAAGGCCGCGGGAGGACGGCTTTTCTCTGCAATGAGCCCTTCTCATTGACATGCACATATTCCGTCCGAAAACCAGACGGAAGAATTAATAAGTACAATGTATTTCGGGCCGCCGGCCGTTTGAAAAACCGCCGGGAGGAAAACCCATGCAGTGGGGACTGCTGCATGGGTTTTTATAGCAGGCGGTGTAAAAGTTTGCGGCCGGTTTTTCAGATGGTTTGCAAAAGGCTTTACAATGTGAAAAACAGACTTATTAAAAAAAAAAAAAAAAAAAAAATCCCTTTTTCCCTGATATTAGAAAAAAACTAATGTTAGAATTACAGAAAAATGAAGCCTTACGTATCATAAAAAACATAAAATTTGTAGAATTAGCAAGTGCAAGAAAGCATTACAGAGTTCAAACCCGCATGTACTACAGAAATTGAAAATGTGTTTGGGCAGGAAGGAGGGTAAAGTGGGGGTCAGTCAGGAACTGGTTAACAGTGCAGTGAAGAGTTGCAGCGCGACATGTGAAAGAGGGGGGATTTTGTTTCTCCCCACTCCGAGTGTGATGTTGCCTAGAGAAGGCCCTGGCACAAGTCTGTAACGACAATATGAGCTCTGCTACATCTGTGGTCAGAACATTTCTTGTGTTTGGACCAGGAAAATTGTAACAATTATAAAAAGACAACAAAACATTACATAAATGCTCAGAGAGATACATGTTACTTATAAAGCAAAGTCGCACCTCTAGGAAGCATCATAAGACCCCGGGCTCCACTGGTCACTGCGGGGGGGCTTTTTAGTTTCTCCCATGTAAAACTGTCATTGTCATTGTTCACACTGTTGGAATTGGAGGCAATATAGTATTGATTTCCTCCTCCTGCTGAGCGCAATAAGCCCATACACAGCAAAGACGAATATGTTATGTGCCAGGGGCTCTTAACACTTCACTAAATGTGTTTACCTACTTTATTACATCTGAGGCAGGAAATCTCTGTACATGAATGTCATGGGACTTTTACACTGGGACAATTATAAAATTATAAATGTCATGTGGTATTATGTAAAAGGCTATTGGGGTCTCTGCAGAAACATATATATATATATATATATATATATATATATATATATTCTATACACTAGCACAGCACTAGTCATTCCTATTGAAGAATGTTATCTCTATCATCTATCTATCATATCATATCTCATATCCATCTATCGATCATCTATCTATCCTTTTCAAATCTATCTATGTTATATCTTTCTTTCTCTCTCATATGTACAATATATCATAAATTTTAAAGAGATAAATAGAAATATAGATAGATAGATAGATAGATAGATAGGAGATGTGAGATAGATAGATAGATAGATAGATAGACAAATAAGAGATGATAGATAGATAGATAGATAGATAGATAGATAGATAGATAGATATGAGATGATAGAGATAGATAGATACAAAAAAAGAAAAAAAATGCAGCACACTCTTCAAACCAGTAATACGGTGGATGCCAGCAGGATAAGTCCTGACCAAAACCACAATATGCAAACGAAAAAATCCACTATTACAATGAAGAAAACTTGTGTCCTTTATTCACCCATGGAACTTGCGACGTTTCAACCCCACAATGGAGTCTCAAGCATTGTGATACATGCATTCAAGGGGTATATAACCAAAACGTGATAACATCATAATTAATCAATAACCCTTTAGAATAATATTATTAACATATCCATCAATATAAATTCCAAATACAGTGCCATATACATCCTGTGAAAAACATATGAACATAAATAAACCATTTAATACATTAATAACTGTACCATATCTTAAATATCATATAAATCACTAAGTGCAAAAACCTGTGCATAATTAAAAAACAATTTTCTCACTTTAGAGGAACCACTCACCATATACATCACTAACAATCAAAGCGGAGTCTCTGCCGCACTACTGTGGATTTTAATGACATCAGCGCATCACATGAGTGCCCACGTCTTCTGAGAACTACTGGCAACCCAGTGCGCATGCGCAGAAGAACCTCGCACGTGCCGTTATTCCGATAGGGCTGCCCTTACAAAAGATGGAAAAAATAAATCATAAGAACATGCTGCACATGCGCCACCAACAGTTAACACTCCAATATGCTCCATAGATACTTATTTTTCTTTATTGCAGCAAAATAGTTAACTAAAAAATTAAATCAAAATCTATAGATGCACTGAGTACTAAGTATTGAATACATCCCCAAACAACATGGTTCAGGCGCACTAACTTCCATAGTAAGAATAATATAGACACGAGGGGCACAAGAGACGAGGGGAGTAACAACCTAATAAAGGCATGAACACCCCAAATCTCCAAAATGGACATACCCATCCTCTCCAATCAAGAGAAGATTGGATGCCACAATAGCGCCCCCCCATAGCATCAGTGAAAGACAATTAAGGAGGGCGCAGAGCCAAAGGGCAGCGCTGGCTAACCTGTCCACTAGGGGTCAATATAAATTCCTCCATGAATCATTTTACATAAAATAAACAAAATAAAAAGAAAAAAAATACATTAAAAAAATATTCATTATTATACATTTTTAATACAGAAGAAATGGGCAAATAAAATTAAAAAATATTTTCTCATATTCCACGGTAGTATGCGGTTCCGTCTTGAAAAGAATTACATGTCAATTATTTTCAAGACAGAGCTCAGCTGCGCTTTTGAAACATGCAGCGGCAATCCCTCATCTGAACGCCGCTGCGTATTCAGCATAGACAGCAGTGAGAATTTCACTGCTAAGGCTAGGTTCACACGGCTTAACTGCGGGACGTAATTGCGCCCCGAAATTACCCCCATGTTGGGGGTGGGGGGGGGGGGGGGGGCGGAGCGGGGGAGTGAGCGGGGGGCCGGCACTTTGCTGGCCCATTTTACTTGCATTACCAAACGGGGCGTATACGCCGCTGGTAAATTCCCATGTCACTTATCTCCCGCCCGGCGTATTCGCCGAGCAGGGGAGGAGACGTAATCCATAGTTCTCTATGAGAACTGTGCATTACCGTAAAAGAATGGGCCGTTTTTTAGCCCGTAATTTGCGCACTTCGGCAAGTAATTACGGACCGAAATACGGCCCATTTTAAGCCGTGTGAACATGGCCTAATTGTTAGATCCGTCTTGAGGACCGACAGAGCGGACTCCAAGACGGATCCTAAAAGCGCTTGTAACACGGAGTGTATATTCCGTGTGAACAAGCCCTTAATCTGGTATACAAACAAACCCTGTGTCTCCCTCCCCTACTTGGATCATTAGTGAGTTACAAGCAGAGTAGGAACCATAATACGACAAGTCAGTCATTTTGTAACCGTACCATATGTTTTGGGAAATTTTTAACCACAAGTTCATACCTAATATCCCTAATTGTGGATTTGGAGTCCGTGAACATAAACCTTTCATAAGTACAGGCAGTCCTCGACTTACATCTGTCCCCTAGTTACAAATGGAGGTTTATGGGGTGTGCTGGCACTTGTAGCTCCATGTTCCATAGCAGATAGTAGCTGTGGAACAACAAGTTCCAGCATGCCACAGCAGCACGAGGTGAAATCTTCTTAAGGCCATGTTCACACGGCTTATTTTGACATGGTTTTGGACAAGGTTTTCAGAACATTTCCGCGCCTAAAACCTCGTCCAAAACACTTCGAAAACGCCCCCAGTTCATTTAATTGATTCCTATGTAAAACCTCGTTGCAGTTCACACACGACAAGGTTTTTACACGCTTCTTTGGAAGCACTGAAAATAAAGTGTCATGTCAAATCTTGAAGCGTGTTTTAGGCGCGGCTTTTGTCCTGGCTATTCATTTGTATGGGTGAAAACCTCATCCAAAACCTCGCCAAGAAACGCCTCTAAACCTCTTCTGAAGAAACGTGCTTCAGGCGAAGTTTTGGGAGTGGAAACGCTCCAAAAAACCTCATCCAAAACCACGTCAAAATAACCCGTGTGAACATGCCCTAACAGGGGCACAGACAGCAAGACACATGTAAAAACCCTTCCCTACACTATCCAAAAATAAAAAATAAAAACTTTTGTGCTGGAGTTATATTTAATAAATATACCTGTTCCGACTTATATACAAATTCAACTTAAAGGGGTTTTGCCCATGTAATGTTGACGTGGGAACCTCCAAAATGGGTAATCACTTTTCTAAATATATGTGATTAAAAAAAGTGAAAACTCTGAGAGCTACAGCATTTCTCAATCCCCCTTGGTTACCACAAAGCTTCCCCTAGTCACGACCCAGGAGCTGAAAGGCCGCGCTTGCGTGAATCACTTCTTATCTGATGACAGGCAGAATGAATGGTCTTTTAAGGCATCTGGTAGCAATATGTTTTCTTTTGTATACAGAATAACTAGCTGCAGTGTTATTAGATCCCTGCTTTATCTGATGAAGAAGCTTTCAATCTGCTGTTTAGAATAGGTGTTCTCTTTTGTATACAGAATTCACTAGTTATAGTTTGATTATTTCAGTGAACATGTCACAGGATCCCCTTATGCAGGCTCTGTGCTCTGGCTGTGTGTGTCTGTGTGCGACTCTGTCTCTTGCTGCGTGATTTGTTTACATTACATTAGCTGCTTAGCAGATAAGGTTTCTCCTGACAGTGCCCTCTGAGGCTCTGTGTCTTGCTGTATTGAATCCACTGTTGTACTGTTTATTATTTCACTTAAGTTTTGAGACGCTCCCTTTGGATTCCTCACTCCCCCCTCCCCTCTCCCTCTCTCCACTGCAGCTTCATGACTCAGTGTGATTTGTTTATATCTTGCTCTCATGCTGAACGGAGGTCAGTACTTGGTCTGGTGGCAAATCCCCTTTAAGAACAAACCTACAGTCCCCATAACCCGGGGACTGCCTGTATGCAGTTTTCTACTGTGTTATTTTCCAATCTATCTGTGTCAGGTTTGACTGTCTATTGGGGTTGGAGATCCATACAAAATCGTACACATTACATTACAATGTTACCAGTTAGAAAAAGTTCTTTAATAAGAAAAGAAAGTAAGCATCTTGCAGATATGATACCTTTTAATGGCTAACAAAAAGAAATGATGTTGCATAGCATAGTTCGAGGCTACTCGGGTCTCTTCAGCAGGCGTGATATAACAAGGTAACTGAAGCTCATTAGAAAGAGACACCATGCAGGTCTCCCTAGTAAGAAAGTTGCAAGTATTTAGCTACATCCAGAGCCTTTCACACAGCCAACTAGTACTCCTCACTGCACTAATGAGGGCAAACATAGGCAAACATAGTCATAGTCGGATGTGACTTGAGGAATCCAATGGTTGGCGCTACAGAGCTCTAGCTCTTTTCCCTTGACCTGATTTGACAGTATTTGAAGAAACTTACACACACACACACATTTATATAAATTAGGGTGTCGGCTCACAGGTAGTCGCCTCTTTAGCACAGATACAGGTTTTGGTGCAAACTGAAAGGGTGCTTTCACACGGTGCCTTTTTGATGCGTTTTTTTCAATGCGTTTTTTGTGCAGGAAGGCACAGCAATTAATGCTGTGCCTTCCTGCACAAAAAACGCATCAAAAACGCACAAAAAAAACGCACCGTGTGAAAGCACCCAAACACAGAGGGCCACGTGTATGAAAACTGTCTAGGCTGTCTTTTGTGTATAAAAAGTCTGTGATTTTTCAGTTTCTTGTATAACACCATGTCTGAAGACGAGAGCTAGTACTCTCGAAAGCTACCATCAAATATACTCCGTTGGCCTCTAAAAGGTGTCGCCTGATTTCTTCACTCTTCTACTACTTTCTATGGCTAACACGGTACAACATTATAATACTAGGTCTAATACTTTCTTTGTTACTCATAGCAACTAATCAGAGCTCCCCTTTCATTTCATATAGCGCTCTGAAAAAATTAAAGGGGCGCTCTGATTGGTTGCTATGGGCAACAAAGAAAGTTTTAGACCAAGAAAGTTTTCATACATGTCCCCCAAAGTTTATTGCCCCTTGGAGTCGAACAACAAAAAATACGATTCCTTCAGTATGTAAACAGAAACCAATCAAAGCAGCACTTCAGGCGTAACAAAAGGCAACATGATATGGCCTCAACAGGTCAATGGTACAGATTTCCACAGGAAGCTTTAGGCAGGTTTATACTTTCTCACCCAATTTAGGCTCCCAGCTTTGCCCCACAGCTCCACTTTGAGGTGTCACTGCTGCATTTTTAATGCCTGGTATGGAGTATGGGAGTGACCTTTCTTACCCAGGCCCTCCATAAAAATCTTGACCCGAACTACCACAAGAACAAATAGCTCAGCAACATAGGGCTGTTACGGGTGTCCCCGCAGCCCGCAGCTCACGGCTCTAGCCGGCACTTTCCTCGCCACGCTCCTGTTCTGGGTCGGGCGCTGCGGCCAAATGGGACAGCTCGACGATAATTGGTTCCATCAGGCGCTGACCCTATTTAAGTCCTGCCCCTTCCCAGTAACCTTGCCGAATCGATAGTGCCCTGTGCCTTGAGAGGAAGCGTTTCATTAGTGTCTTGTGTTATTCCGTGTACCATACCATCTGCCTCCGTCCCTCGACCACGAACCATTGCCGCCTGCCCTGACCTTTCTGCCTGTCCCCGACTACGAGCCTGCCTTACGATTTTGTACCTCGCCACACCTCGGCAGCCACCGCAAGCAAGTCACGTCAGGGGTAGCAACCTGGTAGCAATCCGCCGCAGCAAGTCCATCCCGCTTTGCGGCGGGCTCTGGTGAAAACCGGACCTACTTAGATTCCGCTCCCTGGCGTGGCTTATACCATCGCTTGCGGTGGTCCAGAGGATCCACTACCACTGAGTGTTACAAGGGCCACATGTATGAACCTGTTTAGGTCTAAAGCTCACTTTTTTGTAACTTATGGGCAAAAGAGTGAGTTTTAGACCTAAACAGGTTCACACATGGGGACCGAAATGTCACTGGCAGCACACTACTTGGTTACAGTAGAGATGATGATGTTGTAGTAAATGGACTTAGAAAACATAAGAATAGAGTTAGTTAAATCCTTAAGTAGTTCACAGATAAGAAGTGTGAAACTTCTATTTTCTCTAAATGGATGTTCATTCCTGAGACCTGATGCCCCCACTATCCCTGTAGCAGATTCCTTAGATGTGATGGCGTGCCATAAATCCCTGGGATAGTTTCAGTCCTGTGTTCAGTGTGTAAACAAGTGTCATTAATTTGTATTCCCAGACCCTCCTGTCTCTTTGGGTTTGAAATTCTTAATAATAGAACTACTTGATATATACTTCATTGTGTCCCAGGCTATAGACTTGTTTAGCCACAGGTAAATCTGTCTTTTTGTCCTTGATTGCGTGGTGGGATCATATCTTTGCTTTATGTTTTTGTCCTGTTTCTCTAACAGAGACCCTAAATGGCACTTTCAGCGCACAAAAAGAGCTACACAGTTGGGTGTAGAGCATGTGTACACCCCTAGGATCTGAAAGTCCTGCTGTGCATTGGGTATCCTTATTGTCACAATATGCGCCGTGGTCCCCACTCTGGACCATGGAAACGTTCGTGTCTGCCTCTCTCGGCCCGGCCATCACTCACCGCTCCTACTCCACTCGTGCTTGCTGTCTCTGATTGGTGCGCATGTTCCCATCCCCTAGAGCACATGCATGAAAGCTCTTCAAAATTTAAAGGGCCAGTGTATCGTTAATTGGCTATCACCGGGCGCTGGGCCTAATATTACCTCCTAACCTCGCTGTGAGTTTCTTTGGACTTGTCCCCACGGCACTGGTTTTCAGTCGGATTTACAGATGGTTTTCAGATTTGAAAGCTGTCTGTAAACCTACAGTAAACCTTTTACTTTGGTTAGCTAGAAAATACGTGCAGCAGTCACCATTGCACGGATTTTCTGCAGGATGGTTTTTCACACTGCTGAAAAATTTAGAACATGTTCATTCTGACGCCTGGCTTTCGAGCGGAACATGAACATGTGGGTGCGAAGGGGGACGACTTGAATCCGCAAACCGCGGACAAAGACCTTCCTCCTGCGTGTCAAACAAAGACCAACTACCGGTTGGTATTTCTTGACCGGTATTTGTTCTCTGCCATGTAAACGCACCCTTTGAGTGCTTTCCAAGTGTTGAGCTTCTGTTATGTTCTGTATTAGTGGTATCTGACCCATGCTCTGGACCTTAACATCTCATGCTAGTCGCCCTTCCTGACCTAATCGTTTGTATACCGACCACACCTCAGTCTGCTCCTTCGCTACTACACTGTACCTCGGTTGTCACTGTGAGAAGCCACGCTAGGGGAAATAACTTGGGAGTCCCCTGCTTCAAAACCCAACTGGCCTTGCGGCGGGCACTGGTAAAGACTGAGGGGCTCTTCTGACTCTGCTCCCTGATGTGTTTCATAGTCTTCTCTGGATTGTTACCACCTGAGATCATTACACTTATCCTGTCTGTGGTTCTAATATGAGTACAGGTTTTGCAGCTCTTTTTGTGGATTGGATGGCCATAAACTTCTAATTATCTAATAATGTTTTGGGTTTTTTTTGGGGAATTTAAGGGAGCCATTTTACAATTAGGGGAAGGGTTTGGGAATATGGTTTCCCCGATGGGGTTTCCCTTTTGTAGGGGTAAGAGTATTTTCTTATATTTTTTCCCTTTTATTTTTGGTGTGGCTTGTAGATCACTACCAGAGCTACACCGTAGTTCTTTTTTTTTTATTACATTAACTTCTGGGTATCCTGGTGACACTGATGATTTGGTGGTCAACTGAAGGGTGTTGGTAGCCCTTATTTAAAAATTTAATTTTAAGTTGATTTATGTAGACATACCAGTCTGTTGGGAACATAATGTTTTGGGTTTTTTTGAATTTGAAGGTAGCCAGTGACATATTAGGGGAAGGTTTGGGAATATGGTTCCCAGATGGTTATCCTTGTGTAGGATATGATGTAGTCCCAACTGAGGTATGTAGGTTGATCAATGGGTTTCAGGTACAGGGATGTCTGTATTGAACTGTTTTAAATTCTTATGGTGGGGTCCAAAAACCTGTTCTACTGTGGGTTATAGATTAGGCGCGTTCTAGCTCCAAAACGACAGATGAGGCTCAGGTAAACCACTTTTAACTTGGTCTACCTGTTCCAGCAGTAATGCACCCAGTTTTTCCAACCTCCTGTCATAAATGTGTAGAATCATCCCCCTTCTGTGGCGCATTACAAAGTGCCGCAGATGCCTAATTATGCGCCTAATTTTGGAGTGCGTCTGTTTATAAATCAAGAGAGCAGGGCTGCGCCAGTTTTTGGGCTAAAAGTACCCCAGAATACTGGTGCAGCCCAGTTCATGCATGTCACCCATGGTCTGCTTCTGTTACATTGAAAATTCTACAATGAGCCACAGAGTGGAAAAGCCAGTAAGTGCTTTGAGGGTAGAGGACATCCACAGTCTCCTTCAAACCATGTTACATACAATATTAAGTGGTTACTTTAACCTTAAAAAAATTAAGAGCTCGTAACAGCTTGAAATGCGTCAGAGGGAGCACATTAGACTGCAAGATGCAGATCTTTAAAGGTGTTGTCTCACTACAAAGATTGCTTTTTATGTTAAAGATCTTGCAAAAACAAGTCACTTTGCAATATATGTCCATTAACAGTGTCCTGCCTATTCTGAGATATCCCCTCTTGTATGGGCTGCATCAGCTCCTCAGGTCGCTATAGCTACAGACCTGTTTGATCTCTTCTGATAGGCTGCCAGCACTGGTTGCTATAGCTACAGACCTGTTTGATCTCTCCTGATAGGCTGCAAGCACTAGTTGCTATAGCTTCAGACCTGGCGTCTACTGCAGCCTAGTAGAAGCCAGTAAACATGCCCCTGAATTAAAAGTGAAACCAAGAAAACAGGACTGAGGTAAGATGAATTTAATTTTAATAATCTTTAAATAAAGTATGTGATTTTAATTTTCATAAATTCTATCGGATGCTGGATGACAAAAGTTTTGTTACCAATAAATTTGTCCTTGTCATTCTGTAATAAACCTGTAACTGACCATGTTGGATATGTTGGAGGAGCATATAGAAAAACATTGTGATTTTTGGCTTCTGTGAAGTCTTATATCCAGGAGCCAACAAAAGAAACTTTGTCTCTCCAGTTAGATTTACTCTTTTCTTTCCGTTCTGCTGCCCTACCTAGTACATACTGGGACACAGAATATTCTTTTTTTCTGGCCCAGCAAGCCTTTCCATTCCCAGCTGGCTCTGAAGGTTTAATATTTTACCTGCAAAAAATGTTCTGTTTCATTTATGTCATCCAGCTGCCGCATCAAAGCAAACACAGCAGAAGGGTGTTAAATGATAGCAGCCTGGAGACCATTGTATCACAGAACGGCACTTCTATAGATATCTAGCTGATTGTATTTGCTAAAAGCACACAGAAGCCTCCAAATTGCTGCTTTACAGATCTGATCTGTCCTGGCCTTTCCGTGCCCGCTATGTGTATACTGCACGACTGGAGCAAGGTTTTCCAATGCCAGAAACTCTTAATCCAAAGCTGATAAACTTCACAGAAAATCTGACACATCAAATGTCCCTCTGAAGCTTGGAACCTACTGAAACACCAGTGTGTCATCTTATATAAAGTCTTCATTTGGCACTGTCTATTAGCATTTACCCAGAAACTTATAAATTATTTCTTTTCATCACACACAGTATATACAGTACATATACAGAAATATTGAGCTTTAACATGATGGTCAACATATAGAAGATGTTATTTACTTAATCTGAATAAGTCCAAAATTCTGCAATAAATCTTGGAGCTATGGAATTCTGATCCAAAGATCCAAATTCTCTGTGTTGTATAGCCAAATAGTTGTATGATAAAGTTCTTGCTCTCTGCAGCCGCAAATAAGAGGAGCTGCTGTTTATTTGCTTGCAAAATCAAAGGAGTATTCTCACCACATTGATTAGCTTTAAAGAGGACCTATCACCTTCAGAGAAACCTCATGAAGTAACAGAAGACTAAAATACAAACACTTTCTCAAATATGCTTAATTAGGAAAGCCAAAGCATTTCACCTGTAATTCTTTTTTTTTTTAAAAAGTGCTGGCCCTTTAAAACAGCTCTGAATTTGGGCCAAGTCGGTACCTGACAGCCTTATCGATCACTGTGTTAAAGTTAAACAGTTGTGTTAAAGTAACTGCTTCTGAGCTGGGAGAGTCCACTGTGCAAGGGGGAGCTTGTAAGTCTAAATCATGTGCACACCAGCAGCAACTATGCAGCTTCCCCTGCACAGTTGGTATCTCCCACAGCATGATAATGTAGACTGCAAGTCCTCGCGGGCAAGGTCCTTTCTCCCTCTGTTGTGCCAGTTGTAAGTCATTCATCGTTATCATTGTACTCATTTGACATGTTATGTATGTAACCCCCCTCAAATGTACAGCACCATGGAATCAATGGCGCTTTAAAATAAATAATAATAACAATAAGTATTTCCTGAGTTACAAAGTGAAAGTAAAATCAGTCCCCCTGTAATATTGAGGTAAATCCTCTGATTGCTAAGGACATGTATTTGAGAACAGTCTTATGATCATCTACTATTAATTTTTGTGTGTTTGTGTGGAGGTGATAGCTACTCTTTAAACATTTAAGCAAAGGTAATTAAAGAATATTACATTGGTGTTCTGACTTTGCTTCACTTCAGAGTTAGAGCAGTTCTTATCTCTTGCTTGTGTATACAAGCTTTCATAGTCCTTGTTGGAATGTTAATGTCACTATCCCATCAGAGCACTGTAGCCTTGGGCCCTGCTGTTAAAACAACTTCATCATCAATGTCCTTGTAAGGGTATGTTCACACGGCGTAATTTCGACGCAAATTTCGGTGCGTATTTGCGTTCTAATACGGGCAAAATTATGGTAATCATAGTTCTCATAGAGAGCAGGGCTCCAGCAGTTTTTGGGCTAAAAGCACCCCAGAATACTGGCACAGCCCAGTTCATGATACGATTGTATTGTATGCGCGGGGAGATAAGTGACATGTCACTTATTTGCGGTGCATACGCCGTGTAATGCATGTCTATGGGGCCGGCGGGTGGGCATGCCGCAGTACATCGTGTGAACATACCCTAATAGACTCAGTTAGGAATAGCAGAGCTCAAATATCAGTCACTGCTATAGATCCTCCCACAGCCTTAAGAAGTACTGTGTAACATGGAGGTGGACTCGCTGGACCACCGCAAGCGATGATAGTTAAGCCACGCCAGGGAGCGGAGTCTAAGTAGCCCCCGGTTTTCACCAGAGCCTGCCACAAAGCGGGATGGACTTGCTGCGGCGTGAGGCTATCAGGTCGCTACCTCTGACGTGACTTGCCTGCGGTGGCGGCCGGGGTACAGCGTGGTACAAAATCGTAATCCAGAGGCGTAGTCGGGGACAGGCAGGAGGTCAGGGGAGGTGGCAGAGGTTCGTGGTCAGTGACGGGCAGACGGTCAGGGCAGGCGGCTAACAGGTAAGGTCAGAAATGTAAGCAGGCGGACTGGTACACGGGTAGACAAAACGGACTTCTGAATACAGACTGAGCACTCCAAACACACCAACGAACTGGCAGTGAGTGTAGGAGGCATGCACACTAAATAGGGTCAGCGGCCAGCAAAGGCCAATTACCGGTGCGCTATCCCTTTAAATCCTGACCAGCCGTCGCGAGCGTGCCCTGAGCGCACGGCGGCCATCGGAGCCGGATACAGGAGTGGGGACTGGTGAATATGGGGTTTCCCGGCCAGGAGCAGAAGGGCAAGGGCAAGGCGCGGCGCCGAGCCCTGTGACATACTGTAAGCCTGAAGAGGGCTGTAAAGAGCAGTCTCTGTGAAACAGCTGATGAGAAAACCCTTTTAAGTAACTTTCTAAGTAATCTTTGTAAAAAAAAAAGCTACCATCTTGCTGCTGTGAGGTTAATGTAAGTCTTTATCCTTGCTGTACCCTTAGAATCACAAATTTGTCAAAGTTCTGCTTTTGTTTCTGATAGCTTCCTCTGCTCAGAAGGTTGTCTACACTCGAAAAACAAAGTCCAATGGATGTCATATGGAGTATGGAGAGCATCCAGGAAGGGCAGCACACTCACACTGAGAGGAAGGAAAGCACACACTGGCGTCGTGCACGGGCAGAATTACATACCCTATGTGCAAGCATAGAGATAAAGCAGAACACCTACTTGAAATTTAGACTTCTAAACATACAGAGCTCACATCCAGCATGTGGATCAATGCTAATTAATTCTAAAACTAAGAGCAGGTTGCAAACTGAATATCAGGGGGTCTGAAAATCAGGGAAGGAGTGAAGATTGTAGACTAAAAGTTAGTCCTTTTAGTTTTTTACTCAAGGCAACCATTAACATGGATTACGGGGACTTCCGGTTCCGGCGCGTGCATGGCGGGTTGCTGGCACTGAGAGCTCCGGCCCTGCTCCGTCTTCTAACGGGCATCCCCGCCGCATATGAGCAGATAGAATGGCACTTTTCAGTGCCAAAGCATCAGGTCGCATCCCGGCACGTAGCTAGGAGCGCCTAATACAGCGGGGGGCCCGCGTGTTGTTAAACACCCGGAATACCCGGGACGCCGACCCTGCCCGTCAAGATGGCGCCGGATCCTCCGCGCTCCAAGAGGAGTGGGCGGGGCCAGCACCCAGCGCCAGAAGCGGACGCAGCTGAGGGGAACACAGGATCAGACTGTGAAAGCTGCAGCTCAGAGGTACTCACAAACCCTAGCACAGAGCAGCAAGCCAGCACTGAGATTAATCCAGCAGCATTGCAGGACAAAGCCACAGCAACACAGAGGATAAAGGTGCCTGAAGGTGACCTAGAGGAATCTATCCCAGGCCTAAACATCTCCTGCAAAACCATGGCAGTCGCAGTAGCTAAATTGCTCGCCCCAGATATACTAGCCTCCTTTGAGGCCACCATATCTGCTTCAGTAAAAGCAGCAGTGACCTCTGCAGTCTCATCTTACATGTTGAACTGAAAAACCACACAGGCCGTATAGTGGAGGCAAAGGAGAGAATAGCTGTGGTGGAGGATGACGTCCTGGGTGCAAGAAACACCATGGAGAGATTACTCAAAAGAACCTGCTATCTACAAGAAAAAGTGGACGATCTGGAAAATCGTTCCCGCAGGAACAATCTGAGAATCATAGGGCTTAGTGAATCGATCCAACAGAAAACTTTGCACGATATCTGTTCAAAACATATCCCGCAAGCCATGGGTCTCAAGGGGCCCCTGAAGGTAGAGCGTGCACACAGAATTGGGCCTCCAAGAACTGCACCCCAGGAAGACCCGAGACAAAGACCCAGACCGGTTATAGTGAGATATCTGGACTATGCTGAAAAGGCCCAGCTCCTGCAAGCATATCGCTCCCTCAGGTCACCTCTACTATATCATGGAGACAAACTCCTATTATTCGCGGATTACTCCATTGAGGTGGCTAAGAAAAGGAAATCTTTCTCTAACGTCTGCACCGCTCTGGTTAAGAAGCAGATCCGATTCAACCTACAGTTCCCGGCCATCTTAAAGATTTTTCCAGAACAAGGAACGCCGATCATATGCCAGACGGTGGAAGAAGCGGAAGACTGCCTGACCAATTTATTCCAAGAGAGGGGACGTCTGGAGCAGCCGGAAGAAAACCGTTCAGAAAATGAGGGGAGGCCTCGGCGTCAAGCCAGCAAGAATAAAACAGCTCAAGAACAAGAGGAATCCCGACTACAGCAAGGACAATTCCGGACTCCGAGAAAGCGCTGAGCTGATCAGGTTCCCGGTCTTAGGACCGGCTTTCTTATTTCAAAGTGAAAATTCCTCCTCGATAGCCATCCCCCGCAGTTTTACTGCAGAGGGTATAGTTACTTGGCTGACAGAGAGGAATAACACTTTTGTCAATGCTTAAATGGTTTGACTGTTTTCTTGAAGATGAATAAGAGTTAAAGTCAAGGGCAGGTTTGAGCACAATGTTGTTCTATGTGTAAGACGGGAGGGAAAGGGGTTCTGTATAGTGGCTATCTTTAAAAGGTTAGGAGGAAGGTACTTTTCGCCTCCACTTCGATGCACGAAAAAAGAGAAGTCAAACAGGAATAAGAAAGGAGAAGAGAGGTGGAAAAGGAGGCTAGTGTTTAGTTATTTTGGGTGTTGAGGGGGGGTAGGGAGGGGCTTATACCACACTGCTGGGAGTGTAAGTGTCGTTGCGTTTAGAATTAAGTAGTGCAAACATGCGATTGGTTACGTGGAACATAAAGGGCCTGCGTTCCCCACACAAGAGAACGATGATGCTAAGGCATCTCAAAAAGCTGAAGCCAGATGTAGTTATGCTACAAGAGTCTCATCTCATGGAGAACGACCTCTTTCGTCTCAAAAAGCTTTGGGTGGGAGAGGTATTAGGGTCACCCTCGGTGCAGGGGAAGGCAGGGGTGATCATGCTATTCAACAAAAATACACCATGCAAAATCATTGAACAGGAGAAGGACAATGCTGGACGATTGTTAAAAGTTAAATTAGAAACTCCAGCTGGGAACCTAGTCCTCTTCAATGTTTACGCCCCAAACACGCAAGATAAACCCTTCTTCCACCAGGTAGGGACCTCCATTATGAAAGAGAGCGGCAATAATATACTAGTCGGGGGTGATTTCAACTGCGTCATGAATGAGTTAGAGGATAGAAAATGCAAAACAAACTCAGGTGATGGGGGATCAGACAGGTCTCTTGGCTCATCGTGACACAGCAGGGTTGACGGATGCATGGAGGCATTTCAATCCGGAGGAAAGACAATACACCCACTTCTCCCATGTGCATTTGTCTTGGTCTCGATTGGACTACTTCCTAGCAAGTACCTCTGTGCTGGGAAGGGTGAACTCCATTGAGATAGGGGATCTAGTAATATCCGACCACTCCCCGGTATTGATCAATCTTAGGGACCTTCATCCCAAAGGCACAGACATACTGTGGCGATTCCCGGGAACTCTCATGGCAGACGATCACTTTAAAGAATTGTTAAAAAGATGGTGGAGAGAATATGCTCAGGACAACCAGGCTCACACAGGGTCTCCTGCGCTTTTCTGGGACACAGGGAAGGCGGTAATGAGGGGGAAAATAATGTCCTACATGACGGCTAAGAAAAAGGCTGCAAAAGGGAATTTTGACAAGGCAACAGCTCAGCTTAGACAGTCCTACACCGCATACCTAGGCAGTCCCAGCAAAGAAAACAAACTACGCTGGGTTTCAGCTAAGGAACAATTCGAATTTCAGCAGAAAAACCTTGAGACGTTCCTGGGAGATAAAATGAGGTCTTCCCTGTTTCGCTTCGGCAATAAGTCGGGCCGTCTGTTGGCTAATCTGGTCAGAAACAGTAGGGGGCCGAGGGGCATCCTATGCCTAAAGGGCGACAATGGCTCTGTTACAAAAGATCCAAGGGAAATAAATACCATCCTAGCCAATTACTATGAGAACTTGTACTCACAACTTCCATGTGACAACTCAAAAGGGGCCGAATTTCTCAGAGATATACGTCTAAATGCTATCTCGACAGAAGATAGGGGTAAATTAAATGAGCCTATCAGTGAGGAGGAAATAGCTGGAGTCATCAGAAGCTTGCCACCAGCCAAGGCCCCAGGCCCAGATGGCCTCACTGGGGACTTTTACAGGATCATGCGGGACGAGATCACACCCACTCTGCTAAGTGTAGCCGAGGACATCATACAGCGACAGGTCATGTTGCCATCGGGTGATACAGCATATATATCAGTCATATATAAAAAAGGCAAAGATCCCCTACAGCCGGAATCATACAGGCCAATTTCATTAATTAACCAGGATGTCAAAATAATATCAAAAGTGATGGCCAACAGGCTATCAGATCTGATGCCCAAGCTAATAGGTATGCATCAATTAGGGTTCATAAAAGGTAGATCAGCGGTTAAGAACATTAGGGCAGTCTTCGCAGTACAGGACGCGGTTGAGAGGGGAGGCCAGAGTGGGTTGTCGCAGGCCTTACTAGGGATTGACACAGAGAAGGCCTACGACAACGTGAACTGGCACTGGTTGAATCTAGTATTGGACAAGATGGGCTTCTCGGGGAACTTCAGAAATTACTTAGCGGCCATGTACGAATACCCCAGGCGCGAATCCATACCCAGGGCTTTATATCACAGAACTTCCAGCTCCAAAAAGGTACGAGGCAGGGATGCCCCCTATCGCCCATGCTGTTCAACATAGCTTTGGAACCATTGGCTATCCACCTACTAAATTCAGACGTATTCAGGGGCATCAGAGTGGGGTCCAGAGAGGTCAAAATGACATGTTTTGCAGATGACATGCTCCTCTTCCTGGAGGACCCGATACAACACCTGGGGGGACTTCTGGATACTTTGGCCAAGTTTGGGGAGTTCTCGGGATTCAGAATCAATAAACCTAAATGCCAGTTATTGCCATTAGGCCAGCGTGGAAAATTTCCTGATATAATGATGGGAGTCGAGGTGGTCAATACCCTAACCTATCTGGGCATTAGAATTGGACCCAAGGGTGGAATGTCATACCAGTTGAACTATCCTCCCCTGCTGGACAAGATAGTGGCTGAACTAGAGAAATGGAGAGACCTGCCCCTGTCCATCATGGGAAGGGTTCAGCTGATTAAAATGGTTAGTTTCGCACGACTACTGTACCCGTTACAGAACATCCCGCTATTGTTAGTCTAGGTGTTAATCGGCTGCGAAATGCCTTTGCAAAATTTATATGGAGAGGGAAACGTTCCAGGATCAGCTATAAAAAATTAACTATGGGAAAATTGCAGGGGGGAGCGCAGCTCCCAAACATAAGACTTTATAATCTGGCGGCCATGTGGAGACATGTGCAAGATTGGCTAGAGAATTCCAATTTATTCTCCAACACATTATTGGAATCCCAGCTAGCCAGTCCATGCGGATTGGTAACGCTCCTGCATCTCCCACTGAAGCTCCAAAGGGCGGAGGTTAAACAAAGCTTGGTTCTGAGGGACACTTTGGCAACGTGGCGCCACGTGAGAAAAATGTTCAAAAGGCCAATGTACATCTCGCAGTTTTTCCCATTATGGGATTCAACCGCTTTCAGTGCAGAGAAAGACAATAAACTCTTTGCTGGCTGGAGACAGAAAGGGATTCAAAAGTTAGGGGATGTCTTTTCACCTTCGGATGGCTCACTACTCAAGTGGAGGGAACTAGAGGAGAAATTTGGATTGGGCAGTAAGCAATTATTCCAGTATAGGCAGCTAGAAAGCTTTTGCAAAGCCTCAGTGACTAATCTTCAATCTTTAGGGGAATCAAAGGAGTTCCTGGAGCTGTGTAAGAGGGTAGAGGGAAGGGGAACACTGTCTAGAATATACTCCAATCTACGCAACAAGGATACGGAACAACAGGGAAGTGTACTCTTTAAAGCTGGGAATCTCAACTTATGGACCCTGAGATGTCCCAGAAAATTCTCAAGGGCTTGACTTTAGTACGGCAGGCAGTGGTGAGTGAGCAGTGGCGAGAGATCATATTTAGACTAGCACACAAATCAATATATGCATTCAACATACCATACGGAAGTGAAGAGACCAAATATCTTCAGGCCTGCCCGAAATGTGGCCAGGATAAAGCTAACCTATTACACTGCATGTGGTCGTGCGCAAAGGTTCAGGGATTCTGGCATCAGGTTGTAAACTTTGTAAAAGATACCTGGAATCTCTTGGTTTCCTTCAACCCCCAAAGCTTATTGTTCCACTACGTCACTAGAAGTGTAGACCAGGGAGAGAACCCAGTGATCACAACGAAGGGGGTACATATCACCCTGCTAGCGACCACTGGCTCGACCCCACGGTTCCAGGAATTTCTGAGATTAGGGACAGCTTGAAGCAAGCTTTATATCTGGAAAGGTTGGAAACTGAGAGGAATATAGATAGAGAGGCAAAACAGTTCCTAAAAAAGTGGAAACAATTCATCTCCACCCAGTGTTCACAGGAGGAGATTGCGGCAGTCATGGATAGGTTTAAGTACACAGACTATTACTTGAAGGAAAAATTAAGAGGGACTTTGGGAAATCTAGACACTGTCACACAATAGAATCCAGATTGTGGTATGATTGGGGGTGTTGGATGGGGATGGGTGTTGGGAGGGGGATTTACAATATTAAAAAGAAAAGGAAGTCTAAAACACTTGCATTGAAACCTGTTAATCAAGTCAATGTTCAATTTCAATATGTATTTTTGATATCGGTACGATGTATTAAGTGTCTTTGAACTGTATTGGCTGAACTTCCTAATAAAACATATTTAAAAAAAAAAAAAAAACATGGATTACAATTATTTTTTCAAGTCAAACTGGCCATAGAGAAAGATAAATAGATAGATGATAGATAGATATATGAACATGAGATAGATAGATAGATAAATAGATAGCTTGATTGGTTGATTACATCGGTACCTGTCAAGGGGTGAAATATATCAGTCAGTGAGAGAACAGTCACAAGTTCATATTTTGGAAGCAGAACAAATTGCCAAATGTAAAGACCTAAGTGATTTTGCTGAGTGAAATTGTGATGGTTAGACCACTGGGTCAGAGCATCTCAAAAACATGACTTTTGGATATGGGATGAACCCCCGCTCTAATGTACCAGTTCAACAGAACTACTTCCTTTTTTTTCAAAACTCCTGAAAAACGCTACTTAAAAATGTCCCCATCTGCCCTCCATCTCTTTTTGCCCCACTGCTTTGGTTTCCGACCCCATCACTCAAAAGAAGCGCCCTAAAAAAGTCCCCCAACGACCTATAACCGTAAAGCCTCACTCCACTATTCTGTGCTTCTCCTTTTAGACCTTGTCCTCCCCTTTGACATGTTGCCATTCCCTCCGTACAAATCCTCTCCCCTGGGATCACGATTAGCCTTTCTTGGTTTCCCCTCTTAACCCACTGATCGGACATTGTGTCTCTCCCTCTCGCCACCTCTCCTCTCCCCCTTTCTTTTTTGGGTGTCCCAGGGGTCAGCCCTGGGCCCCACTCTTCTCTATTACACTTGGTCGGGGTCGCTCATAGCATACATGGCTTCCGTACCCCTGAATGCTAACGACCCCCAATCTACATCTCCCCCCCCAGACTTAAATCTACTGCCCGGATCCCAGACTGCCTGTCACCCCATATCCCCCTTCTTTGCTCCCGTCCCTAAACTTAATGAGAGAAACTGAATTTTTATCTTCCCACCGTGCACTCCATCCCACCCTGATATCTTATCATAGTAAATGGTCTACACTCTCACGGTCCCCCAAGTCCGCCCCTTGGGATAACACTTGACTCCGTTTGTCCTTCAAACCCCAAATAAAAAACCCTTACTCCCAACTCCCCTCCCAAAAAAAAAAACATCTCTCGCATCCGCCATTCCTTACCCTGTCACTACAAAAATGCTGGCCCATGCCCTTGTCATCTCCGCCTTGCTATGCACACCCTTCTCTGCGGTCTCCCCTCGAGCATCTGTCTCCCTTCAATCCATTCTCAACTCTGTGCCGTCTTTCACCTTTTTCCCTCGCTATCCCCCCTCTCCCCTCTCCCAATCCCCCCCTGGCTTCCCTTTTCCCCAGCGCATTAACTTCAAGTTATAAACCTAACCCGCAAGGCTCTCCTAAACCTTTTTTCCCTCCTACATCTCTGCTCTAATCTCCAGATACTCCCCTCACACCCCGCTCCTCACAGGGACCTTTTTTCCCCTCTCCTCTTTTCACCTTACCAAAACCGTCTCAGGATTTTTCTCGTGCCCCCCCCTTCCCCTGGAATCACTGCCCCAACCATCAGGACTCTCCCCCCAAATTTCACCCTTCAAAAACAAATGAAAACCCCCTTCTTCAGGATAGCCACAAAATAGAAAACCCCGCTGTCACTACACCCCACACATGTCTGCCCCCCCCTTCTGTCTCTTTCCCCCCCCTTTTGATTGTAAGCCTTCGCGGGAGGGCCCCCCCCTCCCCCTTTCCCATGTTGTCGGATTGTACTATTGTAAATGTTTGTTTTTGTTATGTTTTTATGTAACCCCCCGAATGTACAGCGCCCCTGGAAAACAATGGCGTGTAAAATAAATAATAAATTTAAAAAATAAAAAGAAAAAAAAAGCACTAACACATACCTTTGGGTCAAATGGCCACAGTTTATTCAAACCACAAGTACAACAAACATGGAAGGAGTCAGGTGGGTCAGCTGGCCTTGGTGATTTCCCAGCTGTCTGCATGCAGCACCCCCGGCCCGACCGCAATAAAGGGGCGGACGCTCTGGGTTGCCATTCTGCAGAGCCAGTAAATTTAGGGGACCAAAGACCCTACCGAAGATCCTCACTCCTGATTAACCACGTGCCGCCCTGGATGCCATTACCATTTACCACCCTTAAGGGGGGCCACTTCCCCAAAACTAGCCCCTTTTAACCTGGGTTTAACATCCTCTTTTAGTTAAAATTTTTTCCCCATAAATTGACCCGAAAATTCACTGATCCTGCACCCCACATAAAAGCTGCCAAGGTCAATTTTCCTTTTCTTTTTTTTTTTTTTTTTTTTTGACAAGTAGCAAATCCCGATCACTGGGGGCATCTACAGCCTCAGGAGGGAAAAAACCCCTGTGGGGGAAACCTCTAGGGAAAACCTGGGAAAGGTTTACCCTTCCCTTGGGCTTAACGGGTAAAAGCCCAAATCAAGTAATCTCAGTATATAATAAATGTCAAAACCAGGTATACAATAAAGTCAAACAAAAAAAAATACAATAATACATTTGTCAATGTACAGATTAGCTAAACACAAGCTTTAGGATTCATTAAAATGGGGGGGGGTGAGAGGGACATCTTTCCTTGACTTCTTGGTGAGAGAAAAGGGAAGAGAGGGCAGACGGGAATTTTTATCTATACCTAAACCCCACCCACCTCACAGTAAAATCTTCTCCATCCACCCCACTCTTCCCTCTCATAACACAACCCCCCCCGCTCATAAACTATAAACTACCCCAGGCAGAAGCTTAAGCACAATGCAAGGGGGGCTTTAAGTGTGTCACGTCCGTTTCCCTTTGGGCCCCGGTCGCCCGGGCCCCCGGCCGCGGCGATCTAATGTGGCATTGCCGCCTTTGTGTGAAACACTTCCCTGTAGCTCATATCTTGATTGATTTTGGTGACGCCTTGGCCCCGAAATCCCCCGCACTCATAGGGGTTATTAGCTTTTTCTGGATTGACAGGTTTTTTCCACCTATCCTAGCTCCCCTACTTCACCCTTTTCCTATATATAGCCACTGCTTCCTCTTTCAATGCCTGTATACTGCCGCCTTTATATTTAGCCTGTCATATTGTCGTTTCTCTGTGTACGATCCCCTTTCTTTGTTTTTTCCCCTTTTCCCCATTAATCTGTACCACCCCTGCCCCCCCTTTTTTTGACTTTGGGCCGTCCGACCCATGGCTTTTTTGTTCTTTGTTTGTTTGTCTCTGTCTGTGCAATCTGCTCAGTGTAGCCCCTTTGGGCTTCAGCTTGGGGCCGGCCTGTTAAAGGGTCGGGGGTTTTTCCCCCAAAAAGGCAGGGACGGGGTGGGATCCAGTGTCAGGGCCCCCACTTGCGGTCTTGTGGCGCCCCTGACCCCCCCTAACATTTACAGGCCCTATTCCAAACAAATCCCCGGGGTTCAGGATGAAAACCGATTATGGGTTTTTGGGACCCCCCTGGACAAATTAACAACCCAGTTTCGGGGATGGCGGTCTTATGTCCCGATTCGCTTGTTGGAGCATGTCTCCCAGCCCCTGACCCCAGTGCCCCATCGTACCCACACTTCTCCGGGGCCTTTGGGACAATACTTGCGACAAACCTAACATTGGGTTTCTAAATGCTTCGACGTAACCCTGAAAAATTTTGGACCTTTCAGGGAATTTTGCCCCCTTTTTTTCGGTTTTCCCATTTTCCTCGAAGCTGAAAAAATTTGCCATGGCGGGTCACTCCTCCCGGGGACACCCGGTGTGGGCACTAAAATACCCCCCGAGGGGCCCGGAAAGGCGTCGGTGGACAAAATTTTTTTTTAGCCTGGGACAGATTTATGATGACCCCCAACCGGGGGGCTTAAGCTGAACCCCTCTCCTGTCCATCCAGCGGGTCGCGCTCGGTGAGGATTATTTTCTCCGAGTTGCCCAAAGGGAGTTCAGTAATTGGGTGGCCCGACCAACCCCCTCAAAACCCTCTTTAGACAAGGGCTGTCCGAGGCAGTGAAGGGATACTATGGTCAGCCATACTTATTCCAGAGACCTTTAGGGGACTTTGGCTATATCTATTGACAGGAGGTTGAGAGAGAGACAAAGGGAAAGGATTGGGGGTCCACTTGGCAGTTCAGGGCTGACTCTCTGTCCAATCTTTCTCTGTGGTTCTGCTACTTCTCCGCACTACCTTCGCTATCTACCGCTTGGGGTTCAGGAGAGGATACCTATGGTATGTGCTCCAAGTCCCGGCAGCTATCAGAAGGAAACATCGGTGGAAAACGCGTTGTGCATGCTACTGTGGAGAGTCCGGTCATGTCTGAGGAGCTGCCCCACCAGGACCCAAGTCTCCGTGGGAAAGCAACAAAGCCTGAAGAACGTAAGGAAGGATAACTAGGCGTCCAGGTACCCCTACTGGATAACAAGCTTTTCCTTGCCTGTAACTATAAATCTTCGGGGCAAGAGTTTTGACTTGCCATTGCCTTGATCGACTCGGGGGCTGCAGTTAATTTTATTAGCATGGCGGTGGCTAAGCATTAGATTTAGAGATAATTCCACTATGTTCTCCCTTTTGGTTTCAGGCGCAGATTCTACCGCCCCCTAATGGAGGGAAGGATAAAATACCGAACTGCCGAAATAACCCCGAATGTTGGATGTTTGCATTTTGAACAACTGTCTTTCTTTTTTTACAGCAATAATAGAACAGAATGAAACGGTGTGAGATCCACTTATTTCTTTTCTATTCTTTCTCCCCTCCTTCCCCCCCCTTTTTTTCCCCTCTCCCCCTCTCTCTTCCCCCATCCCCTCTTTCTTTTATGATTATGTCTCTCAACCCTTACTCCTTTTCTCCCTCCTTTTCCGTATTTCCGCTTTTATTCCCTATTTATTTTGTCTTTTTTTCCTCCTTTTCCAGTACCTACTGCACTTTTGTTGTTTTATTCATTTTTTTCTTGAAACCATTTCCCTTTTTCCTCAGTTTTTTCCACATATTCCATATCCCTCTCTTTGTGTTCCATTATCTGCACCTTCTTTTGTACTCCCAGTCCCTACCTTATTCAGTACTATCACATCTTCTATTTTTTTTCATACTTGTACGTAGCCTCCTAATTCCCATTCTCTCTTTACAGTTCTCTGTTACCATGTCTGTACTACGACTCAGCGCTTCTGCGCATGCGCCGTTGCCCTCACCCATACTAGACCTCTAGTGCCGTCTGCACACGCGCCAGCCTCGGCGCGTCACACGCAACTCCCGGCACGCACTTCGGTTGCTACACGGTCCTGGAATTCCTTTCTACTTTACTATTTAAACCTGGTCTACATGCCTCCTGTCTTCCATCTGGCTCGCATTTCACTGGGGCTGCTAGCCCATTACCCAATTCTTTCTCCATTTCTTCCCATGGTAAGATATTTCTCCTCCTTTTTTTCCCTGGGCATAACAGGGTAGTGTAGCTGGTATACCATTTACCATTCAATTTTTGGTAATCTTTATTTTTTACTTTACACGCATACCTCTATTGGGTTTCCTATACTCTCATAGATATCATTCCATATGTGGATGTGTATATATTCCCATAATTTTTTCTACATACTATCTTTTATGGGCTACTGTTAACTCTTTCATTTGGATAGGGCCATTCCTTGATACGTATGTTCACTTGCTATTGCAATGTGATTTATTACATCACTATATTAGCGCGCATCAATCATGTTTACCTATGTACCTACATTTGTATTTACTTAAATTTAACTAATCTACATTATAAATTGTTCTACTGTAAATATTTAATCCTACGTTTAGGTTATGTAATGCAATGTAATGTATCCCGGTATAAATATACATGTACTTTCTGTAATTTTTCGTTGTGATTTTATTGTACTTATGTTGTATATTTTATGTTTATTTGTAGTGACTATTTGAAACGTCACGACGCACTAGTCACTTGACACTTTGCCTATGGTGTTGGAGCCTATGGGTTATATATAATAAAAGTTCACTTTTTGCAAAATGTATTGGAGTGCGATCAATTCCTTCTGAAACTGTCTTTCTTTGTCATGGAGGGACTTACCATGGACATTATTCTAGGGTTACCCTGGTTACGCCTCCATCAATCCGGTGTTTGACATGGAGGCTGCTGAGTTGATAAAATGGGGAACTCATGTGGTGATCATTTGAAAACCGTACAGTTTGGTATGCTCCAATAAACGATAACCATTCATTCCCGATTTTGTCTTCTGATTGCAAAGACATCTTTGATGAGTACCGTTGCGGACACTCTGCCGCCTTCAAAAAACAAAAAAAAAAAAAACAAATTTTTTTTATTATTAAAAATAAAAAAAAATTTTTAAACAAAAAAAAAAACATTTTTAAAAAAAAAATTTATTTAAAAAAAAAATTTTTTTGAAAAAATTTAAAAATTTTTTTTTCGTTTTTTTAATTTTTAGGCATTATGACTGTGCTATAGATCTTCGTTCGGCGCGCCCGATGGTTGCCTAGGGTGAGTATTTTAACTTAGTCCACCCTGGAACCGAGAATCTTGCGTCAATATATTAAGGAGAGCCTGAAAAAAGGGTCACATACGACCGTCTATCTGACGGTAGGAGCTGGGTTTTTTTTGTCTGAGAAAAAATATGGAGGCCTACGTCCTTGTTTTGACTTATAGGGGAGCTCAATAAGATAAACAATAAAAGACCAGATCCACTTCCCAGATCCCAGGATCTTCTTATTCAGGTTGTGGGCGCCCAATGGTTCCAAAGTCGACATTCGGGGGGCGTCAAACCTGATTCTAATCAGAGAAGGGGAACGAATGGAGACAGCCTTTAATACCCCTGAGGGGTATTTCGAATACTTAGTCTTGCTTTCGGTCTTTTGTATGCACCTGCCGTTTCCAACGATTTGTTAATGACATTTTCAAGGGACCTTCTAGGTCGTTTTGTAATTGGTATCTAATGACATCCTCCTATTTTCCCGAATGTCGATACCCATCGAGCTCATGTTCCGGGAGGTCCTCTCCAGGTTACGTCAGGAATCAACTACGCGCCAAATTGGTCTAAATGATTTGTTCGGAGTCAAGGGAGATAGGGTTCCTGGGGGTACATATTGAGTCCTAGCTCTATAAGTATGGATTTTCACAAAAGGTATATCTGCCATCACTGAGTGGTACGGCCTACCACCTTAAAGAGATCCAACATTTTTTTAGGTTTTGCTAAACTATTATCGCAAATTTATAAGAATTTTTTCCCTGATTCGTTAATAACCCCTTCTGACCTACTAAGAAAGGAGTGACCCACATCTCCTGGGCACCAGAAGCCCCGAGCAAGATTTGTTACTCTGTCCGTGGTCCAACACGGGACCAGAACAACCCTTTGTTGTGGAGGAGATGCATCCGAAACGGGTGTAGGTTGCCGTCCTGTCTCGGGGAGCTGAACTTATACTACCTCAGACCTATCACCTTCTTCTCCAGAAAATTATCTAACGCTGAGATTAAATATGATATTATTAACAGGGATTTCTAGCCAATAAATGGGCTTTAGAAGAGTGGATACACCTTGTGGAGGGGGCTAGACCATAGGTAACTGTTCTTACAGATCATAAAAATACTTTTATATCTTGATAATGCTAAGCGATTGAACCCTCGTCAAGCGCGATTGGGCCTTGTTTTTTACTTGGTTTCAACTTTGTGTAACCTACCGTCCAGGGGCTAAGAATATTAAGGCGAACCGCTTGTCTCGAGTTTTGGTATGAGTGACCTCTCGGAGGAGGAACTGGGGATATCCTTCTCCGGGGAGTAGTTGTGGCTACCCTTACCACAGATTGTTTCTGCTATTGCGAATCTCAAGGCTCGGTCCCACCCGAACTACCTCCAGGTAAACTTTTTGTTTCCATGTCCCTTCTTTTGAAAATTCTGGGAGGAGGTTCACTCCTCAGTTCTGTATGGGCATCCCTGGCATCGCGGCACCGGATCCTTTCTATCCCGTACCTATTGGTGGCCTTCATGGCAGAGTGATGTGAAAGAATTTGTTATGCTTGTGAGACCGTGTGCCAGGCAAAGGTACCCCGACGCCTCCCCGAGGGATTATGCACCCCCTCCCGTTGCCCAATAGGCCATGGTCTCACATCTCAATGGATTTTCATCACCGATATTCCCCCCCTCCAGGGTAGGTCGGTTGATTTGGGTGGTGGTAGACCGATTCTCTAAAATGTGTCATCTCATTGCTTGGGGGGGAAAAAAAAGAAAATTGCCTTCAGCCAAACTCCTCGCTGATTTGTCCGTCATATACTTACTCCATGCTATTCCCTCCATATTGTATCTGACAGAGGGGTACAGTTTGTGTCGAGGTTCTGGAGAGCATTCTGTGGTAAATAGGGGCATCTTCTGTCCTTCTCATACACCCTTCCTTCCCGAGACTAAATTAGGCAAACTAGAGACTTAAACAGTCGCTAGAAACATTAACTCAGAGGCTACGTTTCGGAATGCCAGGAAAGGTGGAATTGAATTTTTGCCCATGGCAGAGTTCGCCCTTAAAATCATGAGAATTTCCTCGACCAAACTCTCCTCCTTTTACTGTAATTATGGGTTTCACCCCAGATATTCCGCCGCTACAGGTTGCAAATCTAAATTCCCCCGTGTCAAATCCGCCGTTAGGCGACTGTGCACAGTCTGGGCTAGGAGTCGGGAGACTCTAGAAAAAGCCCAAGCTCAGAAAATCCAAATTACGCTAATAAAAAACGCTGACCTGGACCTGAATATTTAGTCGGCGACAAAGGTGTGGATCTCGACTAAAAAATCTTCGTCTTCCGGGTGCCATCTACGTTCGCTCCCTGGTTTTATCGGTCTGTTAATATCACTGAAAATTATTAACCCGGTATCTTTCAGACTCCGCCTTCCAAGTTTCGCTCGTATCCATCCGTACTTCACAAATCTCTCCTAAAAAAGTACATTCCTCGCTGTGGTGGTCGCCATCCTCCTAATCCTGTGGTCATACAAGGGGGAATTGATATGAAATAGTGCGTTTGATCGACTCTCGCAGGGTTCAGAATGCCCTCCAATAACTGGTGCACTGGAAGGGGTACGGTCGGAAGAACGGGTGTGTGTGGGGGGGTGCATTAGAGACTTGCATGCCCCCGAAAACTGGTGACAAAATTTCACCGAGCCGACCATTCAAGCCAGGGGGATCTAAGGGAGGTGTACGGTCGCCCTCATAGAAGGGGGGTACTGTCACGTACGTGCCATTTGGCCTGGTCGCGGCCACGGCCGCGGCGATCATAACTGCGGCCTTGCTTGCTTTGTGTGAAACACTTCCCTGTAGCTCATATCTAGATTGATTTCCTGATCGACGCCTTGGCCAGAAATTCTCCAGCACTCATAGGGGTTAAATAAGCTCTTCTAGATTGACAGGTTCTTCCACCTATCCTTGCTCCTATACTTCCACCCTTTTCCTTATATAGCCACTGCTCCTCTTCTCAATGCCTGCTATACTGCTCGCATTATGTTAGCCGTCATATTGTCGTTTCTCTGTGCTACCTGATCTCTGCTTTGTTTCTGGTTACTCCCTTGCCTCACGAATCTGTACAACGCTCCGCCTGGTTACTGACTTGGACCGTCCGACTACGGCTTTTGTGTTCTTTGTTGTTTGTCTTTGTCTGTGCCACGCTGCTCAGTTGCCTTGTGAGTCGTCAGGTGGGGCAGGCCTGTTAAGGAGTCGGGTTCCCCAAAAGGCAGGGACAGAGGCTGGGATCAGTGTCAGGGCCCCACTTGTCCGTGTCTTGTGTGCGTACCTGACCATCCCTAACAGCTGCCCTCTCAAAACCTATCCCCTTTTCTCAAAGTTACTTACAATAAATATACTATGCATCATGAAAAACCTCAGCTTAATATACCTAAGCCTTTACAGCACAAAAAAACTCCCAGACTATACAGGAGCTCTAGATTCCCCCCTCCCAAAGTCATGGTCCCCCTTTCGCTTAGGGCTTCGGGGGGTTCTGGTGAGTTGTAAAAACCTACCGAAACAGGTCCAAGTAAGAACAAGCTTTGGCAGAGTCTAGGCTCGTTGATGTGTGTGGGAAATGCAGGCTAGCCTGTCTCTTCTAACCCCACGATGGAGCTACTGTAGCACGAATTTCTCCCGGAGATGTAAAGAACGAAAAGGATCAAAGCTGTCTAGAATTGCTGTGCTGAACAGATAGGGCACAGTCACACAAATAGCAACCAAATGCAACACTGATGCTCTAACCTACATGTCTGGATTTCGTTCCTTAGCATAGGTGGACTTAAAACTAGTGTGAGTGCCGTTGCTGTCTAACAGAAATAGAAAGACAAAACTCCAGTGAGCACAAAAATCACTAAACACTGGAATAATATTGCCTGGTCCAATGAATCTAGATTTCTGTTGCACCATGGGGATGAGAGAGTTTGAATTTGGCACAAGCAGCATGAATAGATGAACCCTTTCTACTAGATGGTACCAGTTCTGGCTGGTGAAGGTGGTGTTATGATGTAAGCAATGTCTTTCTGGCACATCATAGTTCCCATTGGATTAACGTTACATTTTTTTTTTCTTGTTTTACTACAATGATTAGCTTTCAATGTGTAGGGCAACGCAAATGAAGAGTTTTTACCAAATATATTTCACTTTTGATTCACTGTCCATATCTCTCTTCCTGATTAGACAGAGAGCAGCGAGTGACATCACCATGATCGGACGGAGCAGAGTCTTCATCTCTAAGTAATTGCTTTCACTCCTCAGAGCTCTGTAGCTTTGTTTACTACAGATTAAATCTCCGGCACTTATGTCAGTGTAACCACTCGGCCAGTTATGGAGGAGCTAAATATGTTTATCACTGCTGCAGAGCTACTTACAGCTTGACCAAGCAGTTTAGTCTGAAGCTACCTTGGACTCTGTGAAACAGCATGGTGAGAAAACCCCATTAAGACAGTAGGGCTTATCGAAGCATAGTGGCCAACCAAGTTCATCCCTTCGTGGTCAACCTGATATTAGTCGATTAACTCTAATAAAGTGAACATTAAGGGCGACATGTATGAAAGGGTTTTTCACCCTTTTTCTGGCATACAATGCTCCTAACTAAGTCGGCTATGATGTCTAATGCACCTAATGAATGTGTTAGGGGCATTGTTCATAAGACTCGACACTTACAAATGCGCCGAACATGAAGGGGTGTTCTGGGGGCGTTCTGGGAGCGTCGCACAACACTCATAATATTAGACACATATATGAATGTGATTCGGCAAAACTAGGGGGATTACTGCTCAGACAGGCAGAACTATCTCAATGGGGTCTGCCTGAGCCTGAGGAGTTGAAGTGGAGCTAGATTTGCTGTAAGGGGCAAAAATGTCCAATATTTCTCAACCCACCAGAACAATAATAAAAAGTAATTTCTAATAATTATCAAACTGTATAAAATTTAATTATTTAAATTTAATGAAAAATGTGATCATATAAATTAATATAAAATATATAATATCCCTAAAATCTCCTATAAAATGTATTTAAAATTCATAGAATCTTAAACTAATTTTACATTAAATAACCCACTGATTATGTTGTTCAGATTTTTATATTTTACATTTTTACTACATTAAATTTGAAATGTATTTTTACTGCTTTCACCCTTTATTCTACATACAGCAAGAGCCAGCAAAGCACAGATATTGCTGGGACCTGTGGTCCTCCGAGCAAAATCAGTACCATAGGGCGAAATGTATGATCGTGCGCCTCACTGTGCCGACTCCACTGTCCGACGCTCAAATGGGATGTTAAGCGCAAGCTTCGACACTTTCGGCTGCGCTTAACATGAAGGGGCGTGCTGTGGGCGTTCTGGGGCGGGACGCACCACATTCGAATACTCCGATGCATGTAGGAATGCAGGTCGGCAAAGTGAGGCGCATTACAGCTCCGACAGGCAGACCTAGTTCAATGTGGTCTACCTGAGTCGGAGGAGGTGCAGTGAAGCTAGAACTTATTGTAATGGGACAAAATGTGCTCTAGGTTGACTGTTACAATACTACACTAATAAAAAAGAGCTGTCTATAAAAATTAATTCATTAATAAAGATAAATATCAAAGTTGTATAAAAACGAATTCAATGTATTGAAAAAGTTGATCATTTAAAAATAAAGGAAATATATATAAGATCTCAAAAGAAAGAAATATCAGCTATAAAAGGTCTTACAAATACGGAGAAAATTAAACTAATTTTACATTAAATAAGCCAATGCTGATGTTGTACTGATGTTAATTTTTGCCTTTTTTAATAGCAAAAATTTAAGATGCATTTTTGCTTCTTTCACCTTTTTTATTCTTTTTAGTATATAAACAGGACCACACAGCCCAGGTATTCGAGCCCTTGGTCCTCCAAGCAGGATTTCTATTTTCCCCAGGGCTTCGCTCGGGTCGTTTTTATAACGTATTTACTTCCCCGCAAAACATCACCAAAAACCCTAAAAAAAAACAATTACTTAGAATTGATACCGAAAACATCGTCCGCAAATACACCCGATTTTCCTTTGGGTAAAAATTTTCTAACGAATTTTCATTTTTTTTAGGCTTTTTTGGGTGATTTTTCGGACGAAAACTCTAAAAATACGACCAACGAACCCCGGGGAACAAAGAAACCTGCTTGGGACCACGGGTCTCAAAAAAGACCTTGCGGCTCTTCTGAAAACAATAAAATAGAATAAAAGGGTAAAGAAGCAAAAATAATTTTGCTATCACTGAAAATTTTAAAAGTTTTTTCCCGCTGATTCCCAGCCTTCCTAAACAATACATGAGGCCAATTCCTTCCCCAAATTCGCACTGTGCCTCACACACAGGCAGGGAAAAACTTTACTCCAATTTGTGAGCGCACTTCGGGCCCAACAAAACAGGCCATTTTTCGCGGAAAAAAAACGTAAAACGGCTTTTTCGCAACGCGTTTTAATACATTCGCCCATAGTTCTTTTTCACTGATATGCTATTCTAATGACCCTTATTTCCCCCTTTTAGAGCCTTTTTACCTTTGGCCATTACTTAGTCCCAACAACAGGCGAGACCGGGGGAAATTTTCACCCATTTTTTGGCGCACAAAAACCCCCTTTTTACATCAGGGGCCTTATACACTAAAATAACTGACACCCCCTCGACCGCCCCCTCATACATGTCGCCCTAAAATTTCAGACCCCTGGAATTGAATTTTTCAGATATGGGTCGATTCCCTGGGACCGTGGCAGACGTGCTCGGTTGAATGCAACAAGCTCTTACTTTTACCAGACACAGTTCTGCTTTCATGCGCGCCTCATTTGATACTGCAGCTTAGCTCCATTCACTCAAACGGGAAGCCGCAAATTAACACAGTACAGGATACGGGGTTTGTCTGGAAAAGTGATGGTGGGGAAGAGCTACACTTTTTTTCACGCCCCCTTCATTCTTGTTAACAACAGTCCCGCTCTTTTACTCTAAGGCATATCACAAATATATTACCTTGCAAAAAAACACAGTTTTCACTCAGAGTTTTTAAAAAGGGGGAAACATAAGAAATAAAAAAAGAAAAAACAAATTTTCAACAGGAAAAACCCGTCCAAAAGAAAATTTTGAAAAATAATTTGGCACAATTTTCGTTCTTTTTTTTTTTTTTTAAATAGACAACTCCTTTATGTTTCATTGAATCCAGAGTGGCCCAAAAAAGAAAAAAAAAAACAAAAAAACTAAAGGCTAACCAACCCGCCCCTCCTGCCCACTGACGCTCCCCTCACCCCGTAAAATTTTGCTCATTTTTCCAACTTCGGGGTTTCTCTTGCCAAAAATTCGGGAAAGGGACTCATGATTTTTTGGATTTTGGGATTAACCCCCGCTCTACCTAATCCCCCCTTCAAACACAAGAATAAATGCACACAAACATTCAATTTTTGTGCAAATGGCCACAGCTTTACCAAACCACATAAATACAACAAAAAAGGAAAAGTGTCGGGGGGGGTTTGCAGGACAAATTGTGATAATTTCCAGCTGCTAAACTTTGAAAAGCCCCACCCGGCCAGACAGCAATAAAGGGGCGGCACCTTTTGGCTTGCCTTTCTAGCAGACCCATTACACTTTGGGGGCCCCAATGCCCCTCCCTAAAATTTTTCCTCACTCCTTTTTAAAACCACCTTTCCCGCCCCGGGTGCTTTTAAACCTTTTATACCATCCTTTAAGGCGGGCCATTTCCCCAAAGCCACCCTTTTTTTCACACCATGAGTTTAAAAAACCTCTTATTAAAAAATTGGGCCCCCAACCCAAAACTTGACCTGAAATTTTCCCACCTGCCCCCTTTTGGACCCCACGGGAAGGGGGCCCCTTTGACCCCTTTAAAGGCTCAACCCCCCACCAAAATTTTTTGCCCAAAATTTCCCAAACTCACAAAAGACCACGGGCAATTTGCTTTTTCCCGGGAAAAGCAACCTAAAAAAGGGTTAAACCTTTTCCCCCGGCCTAATCCGACTAAATCCATGAACCATTGAAGGGTAAAAAAGATTTAAACCCCCACTAAAAAAAAAGGGGGGCTGTTTACCCCAATAGTCAAAGGTAAATAGTTTAAATGAGACAACGTGGTTTTTAACCCAATTAGGGGCCGTTAAAAGGTACCTAACAACAAAAAAATCATAATTTTTGGGCGCATGTATGAGAATAAACAAAACATTATCTCAAAAATGACTAAACATCAAGCTATTTTTTAAAATTTTCCCCCTTAGCTAATTAAAAAAACTCAAAACCCAAACCCCCGACTCAGTCATATTAGTTCCCACTGTTTTATCATAAAAGGCCCCCCGGGAAATCTTTCCCCAGCAATAGAAAAGGGGGAAATTTTCTATTCCAGAAAACATACACCCCCCGCTAAGCCCAAGCCCCAAATATGGCCCCCCAGCGGGCCCTTTTATTTTTAATGAAAAAAAAAAAAGGGTTTTTTTTTTTTTTTTTTTTTTTTTAAAAGGGCCACAAAAAAAGTCCCCAAAAAGGGAAGACAATTATTTCACCTTTAAAACAACGACTGTAAACTATACAACTATGAATATCCCCCCGTCAGAAACCAGCAATTTAAACAGCCTTTAAAAATTTAACCCCCTACAATAAACTAACCCCACGGTCGGGTCCAGTTTATAGAAAGACCAAGAAAATTTTCCCCACAAAAACTGTCCCCCAACATTCCAAAAAAGCATTGTCCAGGGTCACTTTATTTAAAACCTTTAAAATAACCTTAAAACCCTAGCCGGGGCAGAGTGCCCCTAAAGGGGCCCCTCCAATTCCTTTTCCTGCCCCCGGCCTTTTATCCCCAAAACCAAAGGCCCCCATTAAAGAAAGCCCAAACACGTTTTTTCTGGGACCCAATCCCCCAAAAAAAACGCGTCGCCCACTGTGGTAAAAAATTTGCTTCCCTTTTTACTCTTGACGTCCATAACCCGCAAATTTTACAGGGGCGCAGTCGGGGTGCCATTCTTTTTTGCCTGGAAAGGGTTTGCTTTTGCAAAGCTGCGGGCCTGCACCATTTTGGGATGCTCCCCTTTTCCTTTCTGTTTGTTTACAGATAGCCGATACAAGCCCAAAATGAAAAGCTGACAGCCATGCCCCCCCTTACCCGAAAACCATGAGAGCACAGAGCATACACCACAATAATAGCCCAACGTTTTCGAAAAATTTACATGTCGCCAAAAAATGGTCCCTAAAGTTTCCACCCACTTTAATCATTTTTCCCCAAACCCCAAACCCTAATTTCCCGATGTAAAAAAAAAAAAAAAAAAAAAAAAATTTATTACAAGTATGAGACTTTTTTGAGGTTTTAAAAGGGGGCGAGTTTTTTCATAAAAAAGTTTTTAACAGAAAAACAGAGGGAGGGAAAGGGAGACATAACTGCGAATTTCAATTTCCCCCCCTTTCACAGGCCCCAAATCCCCAAGAAACCACAACCCCCTTTTTTAAAGCCATATCCAAGATGATACTTTTAAGGGCTAAAATTGAGCAAACCTCAAAAAAACCATAATTCACATACGTATTTTAAAAAAAACCCCCAATTTTAAAGCAAAAGGAAAAAGTTAAAACCAACGGACTTGGGCAAAAAACTAAAAAAACTGGGGCCATACCCAAACCCTAATTTTATAACTCCCGATAATAGTAGAAGCAGAGCCCCGGCCCTCAATCTTCGATAAACCAAACCCTAAATAATGGAAAAAATTAAATAAGAGCCATGTAAATCCCCTCTTTTTTGTCCCCCCCTAAAAGGAAAGGAGGCCCTTTTAAAGAAAAAAATCCTGGCGACATATCTTTACTCTGAACCATTTCCCCCCAGCTGGCTCCGAGCACCATAACCCCAACATGGCACAAACGACCGGGGGGACCAAAAAAACCCCTTTAAGGGGTTGGGAAAAAAAAACCATTAAACCCCCAGCTTTACTCCACTGGGTCAGAGACCCGGGAAAAAACCCCCATGCTTGGGTTTTAAAAACCATTTTTTTTCTGCTCACCGGGATAACACCCTGGAAGACCCCCCCCACCAGATCGCTCCCAAAAATAAACCCCAAAACGTGGGGCTAAAACCCGGCACCAAATCCCCCGAAGGGAAAAGAACCATTAACCCCCCAGTGAACTCCACTGGCTCGGAAAGGCCCAAAAAACCACCTTGCTGGCTCAAAAACCCTTTTTTTGCTCTCCAGGGATAACACCCCCGGAAGAGCCCACCTTTTGCCAGATCCCTTTTTAAAAAATTAATCCCTGTTTGGGAAAAAAAACCCATATGACCCCTCACCCCAATTTACGTATTTGTATATATATATAATTTTTTTTTTTTAAGGGAAAATGAAAACCATTTCCAGCTCCCTTTTAGCCTCACCATTGTCGCCCCCCAAAAACCCAAAAGTTTGGGGGCCATCCCCCTGGGGGAAACCCCAAATTTAAGCACTCAATCCAAGGACCCCCCTAAAACCTTAGTACAAATGGATTAAAATCCAAAACTGAAAAATAAGGGGGGCTTTGAAGCTAAAAAGATCCTTTGGGGGATTTTTATCAAAGTCATGAACAAACCCTTTCCCCAAGCCGTTTTCCCCCACTGGGTTCAGATTCACCAAAAACCACCATGTTCATAAACTATAAACTACACAGACAGGAGCTTAAGCACAATGCAGGGACTACAAGTTCCCTCCCCAAAAACCTATCCCCCCTTGATCAAACAAATTACAATAAAAAAACCCATGCAAACACTGAAAACCCCCCAGCTTAAAAACCTACAGCTTTTACAACCAAAACTCCCAGACTATACGGGAGCTCAGGTTCCCCCTTTCCAAAGTTTATGGCCCCCCCCTTCGGGTTTGGGGTTCGGGGGGGTTCTTTTATCCTTTTTAAGGAATGGAGCTGAGTTTTCTTTCCCCCGTGTTGGGAAAGAGAGCCCGAAAATTCCCCTGGACCTGGTTTTCTGGGTAAACTTCGAATTTAACACAACGGAGGACAAAACCCAGGGGGTTTTGTTTTTTTCTTTTTTCTTTTTTGGAACCCTCCTGGCCCCAACGGGAAATTTTTTTTTTTTTCAGGGGGACAACCGCTTTTAAAGCTTTAAACCCCATTCCCTTTGGGCCCCCGAAAATTTTTGCAAAAAATTTTTGAATACACTTATTTTAAAAAAGTCATTGCTACAACATTTTTTCAACAAAAAAAACCCGTGATTGGTAAAATATTTAATGCCTTCCCCTACCTCAACAGGCCCTTCCTAAAATGTGATCCTGTTTTTTTTGTTTTTTCTTCCATTAGTAAGTTTTCTTCCATTATTGAAGAAGACTTTGTTAACGTGGCTCTTAGGACAATCACTTTTTGTTACAAGGGTCCACATATTATGAACTGATTACAAAAACCAAACCCCCGTGATCAACCCTTAAAAACAAGACAGAATCCCACAACAGGTGTTTCGTTTTCCTGCAGTGCCACCACAGGAGGAACTAAGCATTACACAATTTCTACTGAAGTCAGTGAGCTGTCCATGCAATAGATGTGCCAAGTCCTCCAAAATGAGATACTCTTTGCACCTACTGTCACATTGACCAATTTATTGGTCCCCCTCCTCAAGGAGAGATATTGCCCTGTCTAAGCCCCTCTTGCCTCTCCCCCAGCCAACCAGTAAGTTCTACTCTGCAATGAAGAGGGGCAAATACCCCGAAACAGATGTCTGTAGATAAACTTTGGCTTAGATCTCTTTCACACTTCAAGGCTCCTACGAGCGACATGTGAATTGAGGATAACTACATCCAATAGAGTGCGCTGTGGAGCTCTTCGGCTCTTTTCCCAGTAGCCTTTGCTTTATGCAAAACAGTCAGTGAGGTCTGAAAGGCGCATAAATCCTCACACCGACTAATTTATTGGTGGCTCACCCCACGGAGAGATATTCCCCCTTCTTAGCTACTGTCTGATCAGGATGAGGAGGGTCCAGAGCATAGAAATATAGATTTCTATGTCCTAATGGGGCATATGAACCATGTTGTCTAAACCACTCAACAGCAAGTGATCTTGGTGGATTACATTTCAATTGATTATTGCGCTCAGCTTATTACAGTTGTATTCCTCATTTTTGTCAGCTACTAATTAGAGTTTATCTCATATTAAGTGGCTGTTGACTATCACATCCCAGCATCAAACTTTTATCAGAGGCGTCTTCAGTTCTGATAAGCTCTTAACTTTCAGATTTATATCTATAAGTGTTATTAATAGCTTATCTCCTAAAGCTGACCAACGATGCAAAGCTTTTCACTCTGCCAGAAAAAGCTTTGCTCTTCTTTTCAGTGGAAGGGTGGTTATATATTCATGATCTCCTCCTCATTGATGTGGAAGAACAGGCAATAATTTGTTTCCCTGACTATTATTTATTTCAAAAATGCAAAAAAAGTCATGGACTGCGCACCCACATGTTTTATATCAATCTATAAAAAATGATGAACCTGAATCTGAGGTTCTTAGTACAGAAAATAAGTATAATCCCACTTGCCACTTCTTTCCCAACCACCTTCTTTCTGAAACCAGGACCCATTCATTCTTAAAAAACTAGCTGCTGGTCCTCAACTGCATTTTTTTTAATTTGCCCCAAATGGGCTTCAAAAGAAAAGACAATGAAATATGGAGGTGACTTTGGAGCCAGTCACTTTTCACTAGAAACTATTTCTTATAGGTTTATTCACAAATTGTCTTTTCTAGGACTCTACGGGGGGAGGCTATGGCCCCAGACTTTGCTGCATTGCAACCTAGCACACTTTCTTCTTCTACAGGTTGCCTCTTTATCACAGGCCTGCATATACCAGACTCGGCTCTCCGCTTTTCAGTCCTTGGTGTTAGCCATGGATACCGGCCCCTTCTGATGACATCAGGCCGGGCAGTCTATTTGCAGAGGCTCCTTGCTACTGAATGGTGCCAGATGATTAAAGGAGTTGTCCACTTCCCCGGAAAATCTAACAGGCAGCTCTTGGGGCTCCATTAAAATAGAGAAAAACCTATCCTGACCTTCCTTCAGTTTCAAACTTACATCTTTCCAGTCTTCTGTTTTCTTTCCTGATTTTCTTAATGGGGACGTCGCCGTTGTAGCAGTCAGCGATCTCATACTTCTACGTACATCACCATTCCGAGCTTTTTTCATCACAACATTGATGTAATTTAGAGACACTCGGCCGATGAAACCAATCGGCAGCTGCAGTGGTGACATCCTCATTAGGAAGTACAAGAAAGAAAATAGAAGACCGGAGAGACACAACACTGGAACCTGGGAATTTTTTTTTTATTTTAATGGGGCACCAAGGGCTGCCAATTAATTTTTCTTAGGAAGCGGACAACTCCTTTAAGGGACTGACGTCTTGACTGTGTTCTTGCTATTGTTCCTGATTTTGTTCCTGACCTCAGTCTAGCGATTCCTGTTTCTGCCTTGACTCTGAATATTATGTCTAGTATCTATAAGGCTATTCTCACACAATAGATTTTAATACTTAGGGCAGGTGTGAAGCAGGTTGGCTCTATTAAAATAGGGCTAACCCGTATACTAATCAAAGGTGAAAACTGCCTCTGCAAAGATAAAATCCTCTGCAGTAATCCTAGAGATCGCCTTGGATTTCTGCCTTGGAACCACATCCTATTTTTCCGGTTACAAAAATACAACTTGTTAACATAGCCTAAAGCTTCTCCTGGCTCTTACTCCAGACAGGATTACTTAGATACCACACCCCAGTCTACCTGGGGCCAAACAAACTGTGGCTTGGAATCCACTTTTCAGCACATGACTACAAAAATAACATGGTAGACCTTATTGATCATATGTATTGTGTGTGCAATTGATAATAACAAAGATTACAATATAATTAAAAATAAATATGCAAGAAACTAATGTGAGTCCAGCATCCAACTAAGCGATCCACAAAATCCAATTGGGTATTCCAAAACAATTTTAAAATGTTCTTTATTTCATGCTCATAAAATCCAGATATAGATTGACCTCAATAAAAAGCATCAGAGCATCCACACTGACGCGTTTCGATTTAGAACCTTATTCCCATTTGAAAATAAATGTTCTGATGTCTCATGTAAATGGATGGGGGGCAAAGGAACCCTGTCCAACAAGTTAAACTCTGTTTAGAAACTTCTGTTATAGGTTTCTGAGTCTAATAGAAGAAGCGGCAGAAAGTCTATAAATAAGGATAACAGATGAGGCAAGAAATCATAATGGTTTAACTTTTATCTGGAGAAATGTAACAACCCCACACAACATGGAGAGTAGAAGCCTACAGGTCCAGCAAAGGAATCAGGTTTCTGACAATAATAAAAGACAATTACCTTTCACAAGTTGTACAGTGCAATCCTAGATATAATCGTATCCAGCAAACTTGATTTAATAACAAAATGAAAAAAACAAAGGGCTAGATGTCCGAAAATTAGCGGTGCTACGTTATTTTTTTAGGCGCATTAAATAAGTGTAAAGTGCGACAGAAAGTCCGACCCTATCAAAAATCTGGCATCAGGAATACCTTGCATAGTAAACATAATGCACCTAAGAATTATGCACTGTGCGCCTCCATAACGAAATGCACTTATTGAGGCGCATAGCACATCATTACAAATGTATATGTGTTAGGTGCATTACAAGTATGTGTTAGGTGCATTTCATATTCTTGTAATGATAAGCTATCCGCCTCTGTGCGTGATGTGCCTCGATAGGGGCATTACATACTCTACCAATGAAATGTTTTGTACCGCGATTAGCACAAATCACGGTACATAGCATATCATTAGAAGCGTATGTAATGCCCCTATCAAGGCACATCGCACACAGAGGCGGATAGCTTATCATTACAAATATATGAAATGCACCCAACACATACTTGTAATGCACTAACACATACTTGTAAAATGTGAAATGTGCCTGACACATATACACTTGTAATGATGAGCTATGCGCATCATTTTTAGGTGAATTACAATGTGTCGTGCCCGACATATAATGCGCCTAGTTTTGGCGTATGACAGTTCATTTAAATCCAAAATATGGCGTCAAAAGCGGTTTTAGCGCAATATAGACCAAAAAACTGGCGTTGGCGTTTTGGGAAATGTCGCCCAAAATATGGTCAGCGCATCCATTTTGAAAAATAAGTATATAGGTACACACTGGTGTGGCAGCAAAAAGCAATGCAAACAAAACACTATATCAGCAGCACTCTATAAGCACTAAAACACAGTCAAAGTTTTTGGAAAAGCATTTCTGCTCCTATGGAATATATGAAAAATTTCGAGGTTCTTAGTGTACATTGTTGATCACAACTGTAAATGCCCACCTACCACTGCAAGGCGACCTCAATCCAGATGGGAACCTGTGCTATATGTTACCTCTCTTGGTGTCTGTTCGAACTTCCACATTTCAGGGAGTGAAGGTTTCAACTATAATCTGATCTGATTAAAAACCTGTGCAGGTGGGTGGAGTGCACAAACCCAGCTGAGCACTAGCCACTTCCCCATACAATCAGTCAGAAAACAAAATATGGTTGGCACATCCATTTTGAAAAATAAATGTACAGGTGCACATCTCAAAAAGAACCTCAAAAATTTTCAGATATTCCACAGTAGCAGAAATATTTTTTCCAAAAAATTCTTATGTCCTCTTTGACCGTTTTTTAGTGCTTATAGAGTGCTGCTGATATTGTGTTGTGTTTGGAACACCAAAATGGACAGTTTGGGGGTCATCAGGTTATCGTGTCCATAATATAATAAGTCTGCATTTATTCATTAGTAAAATGAATTAGTCAAAGAGCTACAAAAGTAACAAACTTTAGAAAGGCCGGTATATAGCAGTAAAAGAAGTTAATATTTGCATAAACTGGGACAATGCCCTCAAAAATAAAAGAACACAAACTAAATGGAACATTTTTAAAAGCTTCTCAAATGGGTCCTGTGAAAGATATATCCTTTAAGGGAATAAACGCCTTAGGAACAGGAGAAAACTGATGTGGTCAAATAAAACTGTAAGGGGTGCGAAAAATGATAAAAAGGAAGCGTTTAAACTACTGAAGCAGGAAGGTAGCGATGAGGCATCAAATAAAGAGAAATTGTGTAAAAGACAAATAAAGGCGGCAACGATAGAAACAGGATCATTGTTGGAGAAAGCAAAAGTACTGGTTAACTATAGAAATAGTATAAAACTTAAAAGTGCTTCCCCCCTTAGAAATGATGAGTGTAAGAGTGCAGGATTATGAAGGAAGAGCAAGTGTATTAAATATCTGCTTTATACTGTGTTTACACCCAATGACAGATGACTTAATTATGATAACATTAATTCTTTATAAGGTGTCACCTGCTTAACCCGGCAGGAAAACACTAAAATAGACAGATCACCATGTCCAGATGGCGTTCACCCCTGAGCTGTAGAGACATGTAGTCCTGTAATAGACAGATCTTTATTTAGAAGATTTTGGGATTCTATAATGTCAGGGTCTTTTCCACATGACTGGCACATAGGAGATGTGGTGCCAATATTCAAAAAAGGGTAAAAAAAAAAAAAAAAAATGAGCCCAGAAACTATAGGCCTGTCATTTTAAACTTCATTGTGGGTAAAATATTTGAAAGTCTTCTAAGAAATGCCATACTGGGGTGAGGATTTATGAGGAATCACTCCTGTCAGACTAATCTGCTATAGACTGACTTCAGTAAGGCTATAGATGTTACATAGATTTCTCAAAGGCATTGGATAGTGCGCCACACAGGTTGGTACATGAAATCAGAATGCTGAGTTTTGGGGAAAAATGTGTAATTGTGTTAACAACTGGCCCATTGATTGGAAACAGAGGGTGGTTATAAATTGAATATACTCCAACTGCGTCTCAGTTACTATTGGGATATCACAGGGGTGATTATTGAAGGGTGACAATTACTGCTGGGCTAACACAGGGGTTAGCATTCATAGGATCACAGTTATTAGTAAGCTTACACAGGGGCCATTATTGAAGGGGTCACAGTTACTATTGGGCTAACACAAGGGTTATTATTGGAGGTGTCACACTTACTAGCAGGGTAAAACAGGGGTCAGTATTGGAGATGTCACAGTTATTTGTGGGGTACCACAGTGGACAGTATTGAAGTGGTCACAGTTACTATTGGGCTAACACAGGGGGAAGTATTGGAGGGGTCACAATTACTAGTAGGGTACCAAATGGGTCAGTACTTGAAGGGGTCACAGTTACTAGAGGGGTACCACAGGGGCCAGTATTAAAGGAGTCACAGTTACTAGCAGGGTACACACCTCCTGTTATATTTAGTAATAGAGAGGAATTTGAGGAAATTGGAGGCATGGGTGGGGAAATGGTAAATTAAGTTTAAAGGGACTTTACCACAAAGTAAAATAGATGTGAGAAGCTTGTAAATTAAATAATAAGCATTTTCACCATTCATCATTATTAAAAATTCTGCACCATTTTTGCTCCCTTAGTGATCCATTGTTTACAGCTCATCTCCAGGGGATACGACCAGTGACAATCCGGGCCGCACATGCTCAAACATCACCTCTCCTCTCAGGCAACTACTGTCAGTCTCTTTCCTGCTTAGTAATCACACACACTGACTGCTGAGTGAGTGTTCAACCCCAAGTGCTGTCAAACATTTTTTATTAAAATTTTTTGTGGACATGAAATGACCAAGAAAATAACACAATTTTAGCTTTTGGAATTTTTTCAACAGTGTTCAGGATAATTGATATAATATTTTAATAGATCTTTTACAGAAACAGCGATATCAACTCTCTGTAAAATTTTTATTTTTCTATTTGTAAACTTTGGGGGACATGTCTGACAACTGTCTTGGTCTAAGACTTTTCTTGTTGCCCATAGCAACCAATAAGGGATCCACCTTTCATTACTTCAGAGCACTGTATGAAATGAAAGGTGAACGCGGATTGGTTGCTATGGGCAACAAGAAAAGTCTTAGACCAAGACAGTTGTCAGACATGTCTCCCTTTATTTTTATTTTTTTTTACTTGTACATTAATCCCCCTAGGGTACTTGACCACTAGGGGGTTTGATTGCTTGTACACCTTTCTGTAGTATATACTGTACAATGATGCAGAACGGTGTTTCGAGATGGCAGTTCTATTACTAGAGCAGGAAGGAAGTAATTCAAACATGTTGGCTATGGAAGCCTTCATTAGGCATTCAGCTACCATGGTAACCAACCGGCACACCACAATCTCGCTGCCGGGGGGCCATTCTCATTCACTTAAATGCCACAGCATATAAAGAGTTAAACAACAGGGATCGTCACTGGCTCTGATCTCTGCTGTTGGCAACAGGTGTGAGCTGTAATAATCAGCCGGCACCTGCCGCCTGTGCAGCGGACTCCTTATGTGAGCCTGCTCCATAGCTCCTTACCAACAAATATAATCTTTCTTCGTCCGATGTTCACTCATTTTTATTGATGGATATTCATTTTTTGTTTCAACGTAATGATTTTTGTTTTGATGGTATTTTTTTTTTACAGATTGTTGCAGCCACAATGAGATCCACAGTTTCTCCTTCCCTGGCAAAATTTAAATGGCTTGGCAGGAATAGTTTTTTATTTAATCCCGCTCCAATCCTTTTGCACATCATATTTTATGGTATGGTCATTTCATAGACAACCTACTGTTCGGTCAGAAATGTAATGCCCCTACAGTTACATAGTTACATAGTACGGTTGAAAGAAGACACGTGTCCATCAAGTTCAACCAAGGGTGGGGAAAATGTGGGTGATGGGAGAGAGACAAGGACATTAAGCACAGCCTCACCGCTGGTTAATGCCCTGTAACCCACAAGGCAAAAAACCAATCTCTCCAGGGAGACCCAAACTTGACCCCAGAGCCTCCCCCCCGCCAAA
>JAODAL010027058.1:0-55606 GCA_025379985.1 Phyllomedusa bahiana | reverse complement strand
CTGGGGAAATTATTACTGTTACCCCCCCTGTATTTTTTACCCATAATGATTCCACCTGTTCATTACCTGTACCTATATCTTCCCGCAGTGTTGGCTTCAGACAGGATTTTACATAGAGACAGACACCTCCCCCCTTCCGGTGTTTACGGTCACTTCTAAAAAGACTGAAAACCCTGAAAGTTAACCGCCCAGTTGTACTCTCATCCAGCCATATCTCATTATCCCCACTATTTATTTTTTTCTTCTGCAATTAATACTTCTAGTTCATTTATTTTGTTGGCAACACCTGGCATTGGTTAGCATGCAATTTAGAGATTTTCCAGTTTTTATTCCTTTCTCCCTATTCTTTTTAACTATTGCTATACCACCTCCCTCCACTACACCCCCTGATTTATTACTAATTCCCAGCTCTCTATCTTCACTATCTTGCACGCTATATTTGTAGTTTACCTCCCCGCCTGTCAGTGGTATGCTTTCCAAAATGGCGAGGCCATGCTATGCGGTTGCATGAAAATTGTTTGGACGTGCTCGTCTGTACCGACTACCATGTACTATATGTGCCACATAAATGCAAGTATCAATGAATATGTCTGCAGAAATAGCAGTATGTGATGCAAAAGAGTAAATAAATACGTTTTATGGTTTATATTCACCTGATTGTGTATTGGACTGTTGAAAAAGGGAGTACGGGAATCCCCGTGAAACAGGTGAAAGGTAGCGGTACATATATTGATTTGTTACTACCATATACAAGTGGAGTTCTAGTTTACCTCCCCCCAGTCCCTAGTTTAAATATTCCTCCAGCTTCCTAGCCATTTTGTCCCCCAATACAGCTGCACCCTCCCCATGTAGGTGCAGCCCGTCCCTAGCATAGAGTCTGTAGCCAATACAGAAATCAGCCCAGTTTTCCAAAAACCAAAAATCCCTCTTTCCTACACCAATTTTTGAGCCACTTATTCACCTCTCTAATCTCCCTCTGTCTCTCTGGTGTGGCCCGTGGAACAGGTAATATTTCTGAAAATATTACCTTGGAGGTCCTTGTCTTGAGCTTTTTACCTAAGTCCCTGAAATAATTTTTAAGGACACTCCACCTACCTCTAACTTTGTCATTGGTGCGAATGGGGACCATGACAGCTGGATTCTCACCAGCCCCACCCAGCAGTCTGTCAGCCCGATCCGCGATATGTCAAATCCGGCCCCCAGGTAGACAACATACTGTTCAAACGACCCCGGGTTTCTTTGTGGCAGATTGCTCTGTCTGTGCCCCTTATAATGGAGTCCCCAACTACTAGCACCTGTCTAGTCTGACCTGCACTCCTATTCCCAATCTTACTGGAGCAGACAGGGGTAGTGTCTTGCTGCAGCAATGCTATTTCTGAGCCGACATCGCTTCCAAGTTGGCAATGGATCTCAGTGTTGCCACTTGCTCATTTAGATCCAGGATACGGGCTTCTAAATGTGCAGTGTGCACACATCCTGCACAGCAGTATGGACCCTCGAACTTTTTGCTCAAGATGGCAAAACATTGCACGGGTTTGCAATGGACAGCATTGTCAAACATGGAACTCATGGGGATGTTACCAAAAAAAAAAATACAGATACAAATATGAAAAATCTGTATAATACTGCCCTTTCTAAAAGCCCCAAATCTAAAGTCCCCCAATATTAAGTCCCACACTTAAGCAAGACACACTCGCACGCTCAGAATACTCGCTTAGACTACTTAGCTTTTAACCCATGACATGCTCGACCATTTGGGCAGGAGTGCAGGTCTCAGGTTGCAGTCACTTCTGGGTGAGATGGAGCAGATCGAACATCTGGGATCTTGGCGGACTGTCCTTGCTGTATCCCCATGCTCCTTCCTTTGTGCCTGAACTGCCAACGTCACTCCCAGTCGCGCCAAAATTTTTCGGACTTTGACTTGCCATATTCTTTGCCGTCCTGTAGGGTCAGGTCATTATAGGTCTTCTGAGGTTCCCAAATGAGGTAAGGGGCTAGGATCTCGGCCAACTGCTCTGGGGGTAACTTTTCCCGGTCTGCTACCATCTCGAACAAAGTCAGGAAGGCCTCAACATCATACTCTGGCACCATTTTCTGTAACGCTTCGCGTACAGTTCTCCTTGCGTTGTGGTTTTACCCCGGCATTGGGAAAGAAAGTAGCTCTCACTCTGAATGACTGGGTTAGCACAGCCACCTGCTGGACAGGAGTTTCTTGGTCTCCTGTTAAGCTCTCATAGTCTCCATGTGAGCTTGCTGCTGCTGTGCACTGGTCTGGACCAGGTGTTTAAAGGGAATGTGTTATCAAAAATGTACTTATTGTGTAACTCACATTTTTATGTCAAACACGTTTTTTTGTGATTTTTTTTTTTTCAATTTTCCAGATCACTTTCAATATTTCAATAAATTCTTAAGACCTGCAGTTTCCGCTTTGTCCACTAGGCCTAATAAACAGTCTGACACTTCCTGTTCTGTAGAGGATTTTCAGCAGTCTACTCATTATCAGTAAAAGCAGGGTTACACTGAAAGGTGACACTAGTGTATTTATATAACACAGGATCCACCAGTCACAAAAGGAGATGTCACAGCTCACCCTCTCCTCCTCCCTGCACACTGACTTCTTGCCAGGTCACAGAGTATGACTAGAAAACGCTTCTATAAAAGTCAATGGGACTGAGTCAGGTGTAAGGCACCTATGTGCATGAAGTTGCTGTAAAGTATCTCTCTGACTGCTGTTAAAAGCAGTGCAGGCATGAATGCTGTCCCCACAATCATATATAGATGATTGAATTGAGAAATCAACATTCAGAAAATAAAAACAACTAAGAAGTAAAGTACACACAAAATAAACACTTCAAAGCTATCAAACAAGATGTCCATTTTGATAGAGCACCTTCACTTGTGTCAGATTTACATGTAAATACATTAACATGTATTTAGTAGAGGATCTGCAGCACATACAGCACACGAAAACGGTCGGCTTTTCGGCGGTTTTAGTATTTTGCTGAAAATCCAACCGTTTTGGAAGCTCATAGACTTTAATACAAAAAACGACCCGTAGTCTACACAGGTTGTTTTTTTTTTTTAGCTTGTTTTCTGGAGCTGGCGGATTTAGTAACATGTATAATCCACCGGCATTTTGTGTTTTGCCGTTGGTTTCCCATACAATCAATTGTATGGACCAACGGCAAATTAAAAAACGAGAACTGACAGCGGTTTTTGCAAAAACAGTGACAAAAACCGTGGTCGTACATTGGTCGAAAGTCGGTTTTCTGACGGTTTTTATCCTATGCTCTGTGTTTCCTAAGGCTGACCTTTGGATTTCTACTGCAGATATGAGGTGTACTCTACCACAGATCTGCATGAGTTTTAGCCCCATTAAATGGATCTTATTAATGCAGGGCTTATTCTTGCAGATCTTTGTAGCATAGGCATAAATCTTTTTTTTTTTTTTAGTGTGTGAAAACTGGGTTTAAAAAAAAAACCTTGTTTGCAAGCACTAAATGCAAATTATAAACATATTCATGAGTATTTTATTTATAGTTTTTTGATAAAATCCTCACCAAATCGTGAATGTGTGAACAGGACCTTAGGCAGGTAGTAGCATAAAAAGGGTTTCCCATTCACATGTCGGGGTTTAGCAAAAACATTTGAAAAAAAATCTTGGCGGGTTTGGGCAAATTCCCCTAAACATGTTTTTGTTCAAAAAAAACTCTTTTTTTAAAAAGAGGAACCGGACATCTCCTGACGGGGTCTTTTTCAAAAAATCCTTTTTGTTCCCTGTGAAATAACAATTCGGACATCTTCCTTAAAACTCCTGGGTTGTGGTTTTCCCCCTTTTAAATTTCTCCAAAGAAATGTATTACTGAATCTGTAAAGCTTGGGGGTTACCCTTTTGGGTGGGGCCCCTGCACAGACGGATATTAGCCAAACCCTTTAGGGACACAGCCTTTTAAAAACTGGAAGGGGAAACCACCCAAAATAATTCGAATATTTATAGGAGAATAACAAGGAATAAAACCAAAGATTGTAAAGAAGATGCTCCAGAAATGTTATTTCATGGGTAACACAAAAAATTTACTAATATATACCTTTCAAAGATGTCATTGTCCTCTTTAAGAAAAAGTTTTCGCACGCAAGCCCTTAGCCCTTTATAATTAAAAGAGCTAACGTTCCCCTAGCCCCCAAAACTGATTTTTTAGTGACTTCACCAAAACTTGCAAAGTTATTTCAGTTTGTAAAGGGGAGGGGGGGGGGAGTCAAATGGATATGGTGGTTAAAGGCTTTTTAATTCCCTGGTAGCTGGCTTTAAACCCTCCTAGGGCACTAAAATTTCTTCCTTCTGCCTGGGGAAAAAAATTTAGATCCCTTTCCCCAAAACCAATATTGAAAGTTTGGGCCCGTGGGGAAAATTTTCTTATAAATTTTTAAATAAATTTTAAACCATCACATGTTTTTGGAAAAATTTGCCCTATATATACTCGTGGCCGATTTAAACCGTGTGAAATTTAAACGGGCTCTGCCATTTAGGGGGAACCCAGAAAGGGAAACCCAGCACCGTTTGGCTGACATGGACATAAAACATGAGAAGTTCCAGCCCTGCCCCAGAGGCCAAAAACCCCCCGGTGTGCGGGGCACGCCCAGGGGCCCGGGTTAAGGGACTGCTCCCAGGGTGGGGGAAAATTGCGGGTGACACCTGGTTGGGAACTCCCTTGGGGGCATGGGTTTTGTTGACAACCAGGGGGGAACCGTGGGGGGGGCCCAGACAAGATGCCTGAGCGGGGTAAAAAAATTGCGAGAAAAAGGGGGGACTTTTTTGGGACTGTGTACTCCTTTCCCCTTCCCCCAACCCCCTGCGTTAAAAAACCTTTGGGGGGGAAAAAGGAAACTCTGTTAAAAAACAAAAATTTTTTATGAATAATGTGGAAAGTTGACAATTTTTAACATTGAGATTGAAAATGTATTTGGTAATAAATTAGTTGTCACCACAGCCCTGTGCATGGGGGAAGGTTAAGCGGGATCCCCAAAAGCCCCAAGTTTCCACTACGGCATTTGGTGAAAAAAGTAACTACGGGCTTAAGTGGATTTGGTGTCTTGCCCATAGCAAAAAAGGGGTTTTCCCCCTCCCCCCCCTCCTTGTTGTGGAAACGTGTGAAAAAAAGGGAGTCCCCCCGGGGAAGATGGGGGGTTTTTCAAATTGTCTGGTGCCCATTAAATAAAGGGTTTCTACCCATTGCCCCCCACGAACGTTTTTAACCTTTTTTTAAACCCCTGCAATTTGCGGGAAAAAGCGGGCCCCATTCTTGATGGGCCCCCCATTTTTTTCGTGTAAATTTTGGGCGGTTTTTTCCCGAAAGGCCCCCCCCCTTTTTTCAGGGGTGGGGCCCCTAAAAGGGAAACAGGAAAAAAGCTGGGATTTTTTTGGGCCCTCCTTAACAATGTGTAAGGGGGGGAACCTTATTTAATGGGGTGGGGCCCCCAGACCCCAGTGCAGAAAATATCCCTGCATGAATGAGACCCCCAGAGAGTGACCCCCAAAAATTTCATTTGTAAAAAAAAACGTGTACTGGGCCCAGATTCGGGGGGTAAAAGTGAAAGGGCCCCCCTAAAGCAGGGGATTCCGGGAGGGGAAACCCCCCTCTGGGGAATGGAAGTTTAAATTGTGTGGGGAATTTTGCAAAGTAGGAAGAAAAAGGTAAATGCTGGATCTGAGTTTTACTCTTTTCCCCCGGCCCCCAATGTTTGCTGTATTGAATTTTTTTACCCTTTTATTTTCCACGGTCACAAACTGCCAGGGTCCAAAAAAGGGGGTAAAGGAGTGACTCCCTAAACACTAAAAAAGCTGGGGGGGTTTTAGGGCTTAAAACCCTAGTGAAAAGGCCCGGGGGAAGGGGGTTTAAAAAATCCCAATAAAAAAGGAGGGGGGCCCCGGGTTTCTGGGGGGGGCAGCGGGATAAAAAAAATTCTCCCCAAAGGGTTTTATGGGGGGCCATAAAACCCAAAACCGCACAGAGGAAATTATGTTCTGGGGGTTTGGGTTTGGCAAACCAAAAACGGGTGGGGGGGCCCTTTTTCCCCGCCAGTTTACCCCGCTAAGCAAATTTTGATGAAAAAAAAACCATTTTGTCATTTTTGGGGGTTGCCTAATTTTAACACACCCAAATTTTTTGGGCTTAGGGGGTTTAAATTTTTTTGAAATAAACCCCGGGAAAAATTCCCCGCCGGTTTTCCCCTTGCGGTACACGGCCTCCCGGGGTCGCCCCAATCCCGCGGGGACCCCCGGGGGAAAACCCCCGGGGCCCCGGTTTCCCGCCAACCCTTTTTCGGCTGGAAAGTCCGCATAAAGGGGCGGGGCATTTGGGGGGGCCCAGGGGGGCGGGGGGGCGGGGGTGGTAGGCGCCCCCGGGGGCGGGACGCGGCGCGCTTCGTATAGCCCCCGGCATGTCCCAAATCGCGGCTCGCCAAATGGGCGGGCGCTGGGGAAAACTCCGAAAAAGGCAACCTTTTTTATTTTTTTGGTCTAAATCCTCCGGGGGCGGCAAAGTGAACAACCCCCAAAACTTGGAGGAAGAAAAATCGAAATCGGGGCCCAGAAGTCTCGGCGCTCGGGCAACCCCCGACAAGCAGATTTGGGGCAAAAATGCTCCGGGGAAAAGGCGAATTTTAAGCAAAAACCCCGGAAAAAATAGGAAAAGCGGATAGAAGATCGCGACAAAAAAAACTCGGGCCCCCCGCCCCGGGTCAGCAGGATTTGAATGGGAAAAAATTCCCCTTTAAAAAGGGGGAAAAACATGTCAGAAAAAAAGCTAAAGTTACAAAATACACATAATAAAAAAAAAAAAAAAAAAACATTTTTCCAAAAACTCAAAACCCGGCGCAAAAAAATCAAGAAAAAATGATTTTAAAAATTTCCCGGGGAAATACAGAAAATTAAAAATCGGGAAACCTTTCTCTTTGGGTGGGCCAGAAACCGGCCAATCAGAACCCGGAGCGACAGGGAACCCTTTTTAAAACTATGGGAAAGAAATAAACCCAACCCAAAATCCCCGGGGGGAAAAATTTAAAATACAGAAAAAAATCAAAAAAGAAGCTGAGTTGGCTAAACTGGGGGGGTCTCCCCTAGCTCACCCCAAAAAATCAGAATTTGGAAAGCAAAAATTTCCCTTTCTGGGGCTAGGGGAGAAGGGGGGACCAACGGGAATCCGGGGCGGGAAAAAATTCAAAATCCCCCATAAAAGCAAAAAAACAGCTAAATTGGCTGAATAACGGGGTTTGGGGCTATCTCGGGCCAATCGAATAGGACGACAAAGTCCCATTCTAGGCTTGGAAAAATTTTAGACCAACCCAGAATCGAGCGAAAAAGGGTCCCATTCTACCCATAGGGGGAATTTTTAAAAAAAAACCAATCAAATCCAGGGCGGGTTTAATTCAAAAAAAAAGTAAAAATCCCTGAAAAAGCTGAGGGGCTGAGCAAAGGGGGGTCCCCGGCTACTCAGCCAATCGGGAAGGGGCGACAATTTTCTCCTTTTTAAATACTCTATGGAGAAAAGAGGGCACCCCAAATCTCCGCGTTTCGGACGCCCGCACGGCATAAAGAAATTTAATCACCAAATTTTTTTTTAAAAACAGTGAAAAAACATTCTCAGAAAAAACCCCGGAACATTTCTTGAAAAATAAGCTTAAAAAAAACCCGAACAACCGCTTTTCGGTCGCCAAAGCCCCGGGCGCTACATAGGGAATTGCCATGGGAGGGGAATTCCCGGGAAAGACGGGGAAATTTCCCAAATTTTTTTTAAGCTATTCTCATTTTTTGGGAAAAACCCACCAAAACAAAAAGGGAGGGGAAACAATTTTTTTTTTTTTTCCCAATAAAACCCTATGGGAGGAGAATTGACCACAAATAGGGGGGGCGAAAAAATGTTCCCACCCTACCCTTTTATGGAAAAAATAAACCAATTTCTTTTAATTCCCAAAAGCCGGGAAAAAGTTCAAAAATCCCGGGTAAAAAATCCCAAAACAGCTGATTGGTTGAAAGAAAGGGGGGGGGCCGTCCGGGCTTTACCCAAACAAGGCGAGCTATTTTTCTAAATTTAGAGTTCTTAGGGGGGAAAAAGCCCTTTCAGAGCCCTCTGTGTTTGCTAATTTCAAAGAGGCCCCGTTTTTTGGGCCCAAATTTGGGGAGCGGCCCCGCCCTATGGGTTTTTGTAATCAATCTAAAATAAACCCGAAATTTTGGTTTGAAATCACAATTATAAACTACAAAATTTTTGGGCCCACATGTGTTAAAAAAAAGGAATCCGAATAGGGGGCTAACAAAAAAGGAAAACCCCCCAATTCCCCAAAATCATTTTATTTTTTTTATTTTTGTTAGCCAAGGATCAATAGTATGGGTGCATCGACAATAAAAAAAAAAAAACATGTTTTTAGGGAATTAATAAAATTTTTTTTAAAGTTAGGGCCCCCTATTTTGGGATTCCTTTTAAAAATACACATTCGGGACCCAAATTTTTGTATGTTATAAATTTTTTTCAGCCATTACAGTTTGATTTCAGATTGCATTAAAAAAACCCATAACGTCCCCTTTTTCTCTCCCATTGGTCCAAATTACGGCGGCCCCTTTGAAATTACCAATCACAAAAGCGCGCTCAAATGTCTTTTCCCCCTAAAAAATCTATGAGGAAATTTGCTCGCGCCTCTGATTGGCTAAGGGTGGACAGCCCCCGTGCTTCAAAAAATCAGCTCGTTTCGGCCTTTTTTACTGTAATTTTTAACTGTTTCCCCCCCCCTTTTAATTTTGATTGGGGCCATTTTCTCCAAGGCTAGAATGGGGGGTTTGTCCCCTCCTATTCTTAATTTGGGGGCCCAAATTCCCCTCCATAAAAAAAGAATGGGACATTTTCGCTCCTATTTTGATTGGTCAATCTCCTCCCCTAAGGGTTATAATGGGACATTGTCCCCTCCAAAATTTTTATTGGCTGGTTTATGCCCAACAATGAAATAAACTTTAAAAAATTTTAATTACTGTCCCTTTCCCCCCAATTCTTTATGCAATTTCCCCATGTAGCGTCGGTCCCCCGGCACAAACCGTTGTTCGGGGTTTTTAACTGCTTTATTTTTCAAGGGGAAAATGTTTTTGGTTTTTTTATTGGGGAAAAGTTTCACACTTATAAAAATAAATTTGGGTGAATTTAAAACTTTATGCCGGCGGGGCTGAGCGCGAGAATTTTTAAATGCGCTCATCTTTCCCCAAAAGATAATGGGAGAAGTGCTCGCGCTCTTAATTTGGGTGAGCTTTGCCGGGAACCCCCCCTAGCTCAGCCCAAAACCCCTCTTTTCAGGGATTTTTACTGTATTTTTGAAAAAATTCCCCCCCCTGGGTTCTGAAATTTTGTAAACTTCCCCAAAGGCTAAAATGGGGCTTTTTCGCTCGGGACTGATTGGCCCAAAATTCTCCATAGCCTAGAAAGACCCTTTTTCGCTCCCAAATTTTGATTTGCTGAGATAGCCCAAACCCCCGTTATCCTACCAAACAGCTTTTTCAGCATTTTTAACTGTTTTTTTTGAAAATTTTCCCGCCGGGGATTTTTAATTTTGGGCAATTCTTCCCCCTAACTTTTAAGGTTCACTTTTCCCCTCCGATTTTTTGATTGGGCCCGGGTTTTTGCCGACCCAAAAAGGGGAATAGGGTTTTTAGATTTTTAATTTTCTGTAAATTTTCCCGGGAAATTTGCAATAAACATTTCTTGATATTGGGGCCCCTTCTAGAGGTTTGGGGGAAATTTTTTTTTTTTTTTTTATTATGTGTATTTTTGTACATTCGCCCCTTGGTCCATTTTTTCCATAGGATAAAGGGGACATTGTCGTCCTATTGTGATTGTAAATTTCCCTCCTAGGTTATAAGGGACATTGTCGCCCATTCTGAGGGGCTGTTTACCCCGAAAAATGAGAATACTTAAACAATTTGAATTATGTTTTCCCCCGGAAATTTCCCCTCTAGGGGGCAATTCCCTATGTACCCCGGGTTCAGGACGAACCTTGTTGGGGGGTTTTTAACTGCTTTATTTTTTCAAAAAGGGTTTCTGGTCTTTTTTGAGAATGTTTTACACTGTTAAAAAAAATTTGGGTGATTAATACTTCATGCCGTGCGGCGCTGAGGCGGAGATTTGGTGCCTCACCTCCATAAAGTAAATGGGAAGTAGCCGGCTCTGATTGGCGGGCTACCCCGAGCCCCGCTGTCACCAATAGCTCTTTTCAGCTTTTTTACTGTATTTTGAATTACCCGCCCTGGATTCTGAGGGTGTAAATTTTCCCCCCAAGGCTAAAATGGGGACTTTGTCGCTCCTTTTCTGATTGGCGAGATACCCCAAGCCCCCGTTATCTCAGCCAATCATGTTTTTTAGCTTTTTATTATTTTGAATTACCCCCGCCCGTTTGATTGGTAAAACACTTCCCCAAGCTAAAATGGGCTTTGTCGCCCCTATTCTGATTGGCTGACTAGCCAGACCCCCTACTCAGAAATTTCAGTCTTTCCAACTTTTTAATTATTTTAATTATCCCGCGGGGATTTTGTTTGGTCAATTCTTCCCCATGTTTTTAAATGGTTCACTGTCGCTCCGATTCTGTTTTCCGGTTTCTCCCGACAATGAAAATAGGTTTCAGATTTTGAATTATGTATTTCCCGGAAATTTTGCAATATCATATTTTTTTGATATTGCCCTTTCTAGAGTTTGGGAAAATTTTTTTTTTTTTTTTTTATTTGTGTTTTTTGTACTTCAGCTCTTTTCCCGCCTTTATAAAGGGATTTTTTTTCCTATTCCTACTCCTCTGCACGAGCAGGGGCCCCGGTTTTCGTCGCGATTTTGATCTGCTTCCCGAAAGTTCCCGTTTTTGCTTCATTCGCCTCCCCGGGATTTCCCAAAGTCTGCTTGTCGGAGCGCTGAGGCCGAGACTTCTGTCGCGATCTTCGTCCGCTTCCCGCATTTTGGGGATCCCTGCTTCACTTCGCCGCCGCCGGAGGTTTTAACCAAAAAAAACCAGGTCTGCTTGTGGGGAGCGCCAGCCCGCGATTGGGAGCCGCGATGGTACTGCCTGGGATATAAGCCGCCGCGTCCCCCCCCGGAACGCCTAACCGCGCCCCCGCGCCCACGCCCACCCACCCCCGCCCCTTCACCACCGCACCCCGAAATGGGGGGAACGTGGTCCGACACGGATTCGGGCTGGGGGGCGCAGTGTACGCAGAAAAAAAGGCGTAAAGCCCGTTCTTTTACGTGCCCCCAAATTCTATAGGGGTTTTGCCAAGGGTGAAAATGAAACCTTTAGATGCTTGCTAAATTTTTGGGTGAGGTCTTTATTGAAATATGCATTGTTTGGGGCCTCTGTAGTGCAATATAAGCCTCAAAAGGGGGTGCCACACGTAAAATACCTGTACAGGCTGTAAAGTCCATATGAGTGCCAGCGACCCCTGTACTCAGCAAAGGGTAGTACATGGGAAGGAGGGGAAAAGCAGTGATTTTGGTCTTTCAGCCCCTTGAGTAGGTGTATGGAGGGACCCAGCGAGTCCTCAACAATTAAAAACTCACCCAGAAAAAAGGGGAAAATTTTCGGAAGGGGTCTCCTACATGTAGGGGTTTTCTAAATTTAAACCCCGGATTTTTGACCCCCAGGGGTTTTGGGGGGCACAGATGTACCATATACCACGGGGGATGGGAGTTCGAGAAATTAGAAGGGAAACTACCCTAAGGACGGGGAAAGGTGGAGGACCAAAAGGGCTTGTATTGAAAGAGATCTTGGGTTTTAAAATAATCCTGCAGACAAAGAGTGTGTTGGCTCAGGTGGCCCCCAAATGGCCATGGTGGGTAAAACCGGAAGTTGGGTGAATTACAGCTTCTGGGACAATTGGGGGTTGTGGGACCCACCCCGCTATCTTTTGCTAGTGAACCCACCTAGTGAAAATTTGCCCAGTGGGACAATAAAGGGGAGCCCGGGGTTTTAAGAAGACTACAAGGCCCGGGTACCCCCGGTATTGGAATTTTCACTATAACCCGTGAAGGGCACATGCAGGTAAAAAGGTGGAAATACCTTTTTAGAGAGCGTGCATGGGTTTTTGACACCGTATAATGGCGTAAAGGGTGGTTTTCCCAACATGGTTGAGTGCATGGTATGAGCCCCCCAACTGATTTTGGGTGGGACAAGTTTGTCTCTGCCCCCTGAAGAATTAAGGAAGATGTTTTTCCCCCAAAGAGGAGCTTTGATCCCAAGGGGTGATGGCTCAAGGTGAAAAGACCTACGGTCTTTATCATAGGGGGGGGAAGTGGGGCCCACTGACCGTGTCAGTTTACAGGTTCCTGCCACTAGGTGGAATTTGCAGGTACCTGCGCAAAGTGCCACCCCAATATCTGGGGGTTTGGGGGGGGAAGGAATTGGGGTCAGTGACAAAAGGTTACTAACAGGGAGTTTAAATGGCTGCCCTTTCAGCCGGGGATGGGGTTTCCTTTCCCCGGGGGCGGGCCCTAGCGTTGGGTGGGGGGCCGTCCCACTTTTCCAGGCCAGGTTTTGGGCCTTCCTGGATGGCTATAAAAGCCCTTAACCTGCAGGTGTTAAAAGGGGGTGGTCTGCGACCTGGGAGTAGGGAGCAGAAGGGAGCTGGAGAGAGGCTCTTGCCCCCACCGAGACTTGAGAGAAGTCTGCCCATGTGGGGAAAGTGGTTTGGTGCCGGGGCGTTTTGGCGGGAGGCCATTGGTAGGGGTTGTTCCCTTATTGTTTTTGGGGCTAGAGGCCTGGGGTTTTGTTTTGTTTTCTGTCCCTTAATAAAGTGGAAAGGGCCAGATTTAAAAACCAAACCTGCGTAGTGTGCCAATCCGTTGTACCCAAGCGGCGATCTGGGAGCTAAAGAACCCCCAGGACGGGCCAGGAGGGCGTCCAGACGAGAGCGGATCGTCACAATACATACAGAATAAGAGCACTGTGCAGTGTCTATATCTGGTTGAATTCAAATAAATATTTGCGTATATGTTATTTTATGTATTAGACATTAAAGGGGGTATGCTGATTGACTGTTAAAAGTGTAATTGAAGCTGAAATAGATCTGCTCATGAATGTTGCAAGGGTCCCCTCGTCCCCAAACCACAATGCTCACATTACTTTTCTCAGTGGCTTTCTCCATATGGTGGGCTCCTGCTAAAAATTCTCTTGCCCCCCAGATCAATCCCTTTCCTCAGATATGACTCATTAGAGTGGGGACCTTCCCTGGCCTCTCCCAGTTTTCTCTGCTTTTAACAAATTGAACTATATACAAGGATAAGTTTTTATCTTTTAAAACGACGCCTTTAAATATCTTCCCCTCATGGCTACTTTTAATTCGGGTTTGGGGGGAAAGAAAAAGATAATCATAGCTTTCAATGAGAGCTATGAATTACTGTATTCTTGGCCCGTACTCAGGGTGTATTGAACCGCAATTATGCACCGAAGTACGGACCAAGAATACACCGTGTGAACATCCCCTAACTGTCACCAACTGCATCTTCCTCCTCTTCACAAGCTGCCCCCCCTTCTCCTCAGCCAGCTCTCCCATCAGTTGCTGTTTGGTCCCCAGCCCTCCTGACTCAAGCAACAATATACACAGGCCCAAATCCCTGCCTAAAACTGTAACTGTTCCCCTTTCAAAAAAGGGCCCATTTCATGATTTCCATGGAACCCCAAAATTTTAAAAACCAAAAAGTATAACCCTACACAATGAAAGGTTTAGTCAATTTTTCTTTTTGTTTGGTGGCCATGTCAACATCATTAGGCTTCAAACTACCCTTGCAGTTGTGGTTGTTAACAGAGAAGTAGCTTATTGTCCGAAAAAGGCTTAGAAATGGAGGGTGCAGAAAGTGACTGATTGAAAGGAGATCTGGAAAGTCCTGCTTTGACTTCCTTTTGAATAAGAAGCTACATGTTTGTGCTCATGTTTTGATTATGAATTGAAAAGGAGCTGTTTTCGTATTGCTGAGGAATTGGGGGCCTGCTTAGATGACTTAGGACAGAACCCCCCCAACAAGTTGGGGCTGCGGGCAGCCCTGGGGACTTCCCCTGGTACTGCACCCGGACGCCCAGGGAAAGCCTCCTTGGGCGGCCCCCAACCATTTTGGCGTGGTGTTTACAGACAACTCACCTTTAGGATTCAAGCTCCCGGATTTTTAGAAAACCCCCGTAAATAGGGGGGTCCCCACAACCTGAGGATTGCCAAACCCCATTCGTTGTTTAAATTGCCCGGGTGCTCTTTAAGGCAAGTGGAACTGGGGCAGTGTCATGAGACATTGATGGTGTGGGTCCACTTCCCACAACTAGGCTATAAAAACTACAGCTAGACTACAGCATGTGCGCACCACCAAAAAGAAGTAGAGGTGAGTACCGCTCTGCTCCCCTCCATGGAATTGCAGTCAATGGGAGGAAATTTGAGCCGTTATTTGTAAATGTAATTTCAGTCGCCCTCTAGCACTGAGTTTCTTATGAATTTCACTGATGGTAAAAAGTACATACATATATATACACAAACTACATACACGTATATACATATATATACATATATATATATATATATAAAATATTTTATATATATATATTATATATATATATATTACACACCATATAATGTATGTGTTATGTAGTTTTGTATATATATATATATACTTTTAAAATATATAAAATTATATATATTTATATTATATTATATATTTTATGTACTTTTTACCATCAGTGAAATTCACAAGAAATATTACAAGAAAGTCAAATTCACAAGAAGTACATACGTATATTTTATACACAAACTACATACACTCATACATCATATATATATTGTCAGGGTTAGGCAGCACTCAGCCTGCAGGGAGTAACAGCCTGCAGCAGCTGAATTGCGACCCCACCTGGATAGACAGTCTGCTGGCAGCTCCATGAGTGACAGAGGCCCAACCACTCTGGACAGGGGGCGTGTCGCATGAGCCAATGGGAGGACCCGGAGGCCGCTCCAATCAGCAGCAGGGGCGGTATCTGGGGGTCACATTTAAACTCACTGCAGGCTGAGTTCTGCACCTGTGATATTCTCCTGGCTGTCTATTACCTGTGTTATTGTTTGTTGTTTTGCTTATCCGTGTACCAGTCCTCTGCTTGTTTTCCTGACCCTGTCTTGCATTCTGATTTTGTACCTCGGTCCCATTCGGTTTGACCTCGGCTTGTATACGTTTTCTCTCTGGTTCCATTTTGTGGCTTGGCGTTCCTGATTGGCTTTTGACCTGGACTGTTTACTCTTCTTCCTCCTGACGGCCCCAGCACTTTAGCACGCAGGGACTGTCGCCCAGTTGGCATCTGCCGCCTAGGGCAGCACGTCAAGTAGACAGGGACAGTGGGCTGGGTTCCAGTCAGGGCTTATTGCCTGTACCTCCCTTGAGTGACAACATATATTTATATATATATATATATATATATATATATTATATATATATTAAAATATATATTATATATATATATATATAGTGCCTTGCGAAAGTATTCGATCCCCTTGAACTTTTCAACCTTTTGTCACATTTCAGGCTTCGAACATAAAGATAGAAAATTTTAATTTTTTTGTGAAGAATCAACAAGTGAGACACAATTGTGAGGTGGAACGAAATTTCTTGGATATTTTAAACTTTTATAAAGAAAAAAAACCTGAAAAGTGGGGGTTGCAATATTATTCGGCCCCTTTACTTTCGGTGCAGCAAACTGACTCCAGAAGTTCAGTGAGGATCTCTGAATGATCCAATGTTGTCCTAAATGACTGATGATGATAAATATAATCCACCTGTGTGTAATCAAGTTTCCGTATAAATGCACCTGCTCTATGATAGTCTCAGGGTTCTGTTTAAAGCATAGAGAGCATCATGAAGACCAAGGAACACACCAGGCTGGTCCGTGATACTGTTGTGGAGAAGTTTAAAGCCAGATTTGGATACAAAAAGATTTCCCAAACTTTAAACATCTCAAGGGCACTGTGCAAGCGATCTATTGAAATGGAAAGGGGTATCAGACCACTGCAAATCTACCAAGACCGCCGTCCCTCTAAACTTTCATCTCAAAAAGGAGAAGATGATCAGAGATGCAGCCAAGAGGCCCATGATCACTTGGATGAACTGCAGAGATCTACAGCTGAGGTGGGAGAGTCTGTCCATAGGACAACAATCAGTCGTACACTGCACAAATCTGGCCTTTATGGAAGAGTGGCAAGAAGAAGCCATTTCTCAAAGATATCCATAAAAAGTCTCATTTAACCCCTTCCCGATATTGTACGTTTGCATACGCCCTAGCGGGAAGTGACGTCCCGCAAATGGACGTATGCATACGTCCTGGCGATCGCGCGGGTTGCAGGCGAGCCGCGCACAATTGCGACATGGAACCAGCAGTAAATTACCGCTGGCTTCATGCCGCATCACCTCTGGCCGGAGTGAGCTCCGGCCGCGGGTGAAAAACGCTTCATTATCGCGACCTGTCATGGTCACGATAATGAAACCGCAGGCAGGAGGAGTGAGCTCCTATTGCCTGCAATTGGCGCAGCAGGCGGCGGAGATGCCGCTCGCTGGTCTCTTACCCGACTCCCCGGATGCTTTCTGAAAGCATCCGGGTAGTCTGGTGACATCACCATGCCCGCAATGCATTGTGGGCATGGTGATTAGCGGTTACCATGGCGACCTGTACACAGCAGCAACGCTGTGTAAAGGTCTACCATGGTGACAGCAATCTGATGATTGCTGTTACAGATTCCCACTGGGGAAAAGTGAAAAAAATGTTAAAAAGTTTAAAAAAAGTAAAAAAAAGTAAAACACAAAAAATAAAATAAAAAACACGTACACCGCCCTTTTCCCCTTTACAAACGTCAATCGCCCCAAATAAGATCAAAAATAAATAAAGTACCCATATTTGGTATCGCCACGTGCGTAACTACCCACCCTATAAATTTGTCACATTAATTAGCCCGTACGGTGAACGCCGTAAAAAGAAAAACAAAAAACAGTCACAGAATTGCGATTTTTGTTCATCCTGCAGCACATAAAATGGAATAAAAAGCGACCAAAAACTCATATAAACGCCAAAGTTGTACCAACTATAACGTCAGTTCATCCCACAAAAAAAAACATCCTTACATGTCTCTGTATATAGAAAAATAAAAAAGTTCTGGCTCTTAGAAGACAGTGATGCATAAATATTGTTTTACACAATAAAACCCTTTTTTTTTTTTTTTTTTTTAAAGTGCTTCAAAATTTATAAAAACATTTTTAAATTTGGGTATCGCCGAAATTTGTAATCGACCCAGAGAGTAAAGCACATGGTCATGGATACTGAAATGGTGAGCGCTGTTAAAAAAAAAAAATAAAAAACACTACTAGGATTGCAGTTTTTTCTTCACCCTCCCTTCCAAAGAACGGATTTAAAACTGATCAAAAAGTCTTTTTCTCCCCAAAAATGATACCCAAAAAAAATGTCAACTAATCCCGCAAAAAACAAGCTGCAACACAGCTCTATACACAGAAAAATAAAAAGTTATGGCTCTCAAAACTATGGCGATGCAAAAAAGTGGTTTCCTTTTTTGAATAAAAGTTTTTTTAAATTGTTTTAAAAGCAGAAAAGTTAAAAAAAAATATACTTAATTGGGATGGGCTGAAATTTTGGGATCGGCCCTTCTGGTAATATTTGCATGTCATTTATCCCTGCTTGGTGACCGTTTGTAAAAAAATAAAAAAAAAAAAAAAATACCGGGAAATTGTTGTATTTTGCTAAAAAAGGCCTCAAAAAAACCTTAAAAAAAAAGTGGATAAAAGGCCTCAAAATCCCCCCCAAATAAGGGTTTAAAATTTAAAAACCTCAACCCCTCCGAAAAAAAAAAACAAGCCTTAATCAGCTCCATATACAAAAAAAGTAAAAAAAAAGTTATGGCTGTCAAAATTAAAAACTTAAAAACGAAAATTTTTTTTATAAACCTATTTCTTTTGGGTGTAAAAGTAAAAAAAACAAAAAAAACTAATAAAATCTTTCATTGAAATTTGAAAGGGGGAACCCCCATTTTAAAGTTATGGCCTTTTTACACTGAAGGGCAAACGTGAAAAATTTGGGAAGCCCCAAAAAAACATGGCAGAAAATTGCGTTTCCCCCCATTTTCAGGGGCCCAATGCAAAAAAAAAATATGGAAAACCCCGTGAGCCCCCAAAAATGAAACAATACACCCTAGAGAGATCCCTAAGGGATGCTGAATCCAAAATGGGGGGGGCAAACCTTCTGTAAGGTTTCATTTTTCTGGAAATTTGGGGGCCCTTTCCAAAATGCGACATGGCCCCCCACCAAAATCGGGTTAAAAAAAGGAAAAAATTAACACCCCCCTCCCTTATATCCCCCTGCCAGGGCCCCCAAAGGAAAGCATTTTAAACCCCCACATGTAGGGTATTCCCCGAACTTGGAAGAAAGGTTTAAAAAAAATTTTGGGGTGCCTTTTTACAATTTTAATTGAAAAAAATTAAAAATTTTCAGCAAAAAAATTGAGATTTTTGGGAAAAAAAAAAAAAAATTTTCTTTTCATTTTAAACGGGTTTAAAGCAAAAAAAATGTTTGTGACCCACCTGTGGGGGTTGATATTACTCACTGCACCCTGGATAAAATTCCTTTTAAGGGGTTTTTGTTTTTCCCCAAATTATGGGGTATTTTTTGGGGAGTTTATTAATTTTTTAGCCCCTTTTGGGTGTCCCCCCAAAAACCTGAAATGGCGCCTAAATAAAATCATAATGAAAATGAGACCCCAGAGTCCAGGTGTTCCTCCTTTTCTGGGGCTTGTGGTTGAGCCAAATAGCGCACTAGGGCCACATATGGGATATCTCTGAAAACGGCAGAATCTGGGGAATCAATATTAAGTTGCATTTCCCTGATCACATTTACCGTATTCTTGTGAATAATGGATAAAAATTTAAAATCTGCAAAAAAAAGGGAAATTTTGAAATTTCACCTCCACTTTGCTTTAATTCCTGTGAAACACCTAATGGGTTAATAAACTTCCTAAATGCTGTTTTGAATACTTTAAGGGGTGTCGTTTCTTAGATGAAGTCCTTTGTGGGGGTACCTAACATACAGGCCAATCAAAGTCACGTTAGAACTGGACTGGTCCCTAACAAATGTATATTACTAATTTTCTTGAAAATTTGAAAATTACTACTAAATTTCTAAGCCCCCTAATGTCGTAAAAAAAAAAAGACAGTTAAAAAAATGATGCCAACCTACAGCAGACATATGGTAGATGTTAGTTATAAACTATTTTGAGTGGAACAACTATCTGTCTTACATGCAGAAATTTTTGAAGTTTGAAATTGGTAAATTTTTCACGATACTTTGATATTTTTTTCACAAATAAACAAGCATTTTTTGGACCAAAATTTCTTACTATCTTACAGCACAATGTGTCACGAGAAAAAAATCTCTGAATCACATGAATAGGTTAAAGTGTCAAAAAGTTATTCTCACAAAGTGACACGACAGATTTCAAAAATGGGGCTCTGTCAGAGAGGCCAAAACTGGCTCTGGCGCTAAGGGGTTAAAGTTTGCCACAAGCCGCCTGGGAGACACCAAACATGTGTAAGAAGGTGCTCTGCTCAAATGAAACCAAAATCGAACTTTTTGGCCACAATGCAAAACGATATGTTTGGCGTAAAAGCAACACAGCTCATCACCCTGAACACACCATCCCCACTGTCACACATGGTGGTGGCAGCATAATGGTTTGGGCCTGCTTTTCTTCAGCAGGGACAGGGAAGATGGTTAAAATTGATGTGAAGATGGATGGAGCCAAATACAGGACCATTCTAGAAGAAAACCTGTTGGAGTCTGCAAAATACCTGAGACTGGGACGGAGATTTATCTTCCAACAAGACAATGATCCCAAACATGAAGCAAAATCTACAATAGAATGGTTCACAAATAAACGTATCCAGGTGTTAGAATGGCCAAGTCACAGTCCAGACCTGAATCCAATCGAGAATCTGTGGAAAGAGCTGAAAACTGCTGCTCACAAAGGCTCTCCATCCAACCTCACTGATAGATACATACCCCAAGCGACTTGCAGCTGTAATCGCAGCAAAAGGTGACACTACAAAGTATTAACTTAAAGGGGCCAAATAAATTTGCACTCCCCACTTTTCAGTTTTTTATTTTTTACAAAAGTTTAAAATATCCAATAAATTTCGTTCCACTTCACAATTGTGTCCCACTTGTTGATTCTTCACCAAAAAAATTAAATTCGATATCTTAATGGTTGAAGCCTGAAATGTGGTAAAAGGTTGAAAAGTTCAAGGGGGCCGAATACTCTCGCCAGGCACTGTATATTATATATATATATTATATATTATATTATATATATATATATTATATATTTATATATTATATATATATATATCGTGAAAATAGCATTCAGAAATGACAGACTAAAAAAGAAGATAGAAGAAAGAATTGCAGATATTCTCAGTAAATCTTGTCTGCCCTCTAGTGGGCTGTGAGTGATATAATGTTCTTGTTGGCATATTCGCTTTCAGTCTTTGCTTCAAATATTTCTGAAGTAATTCAAATATATAAAGCATTTTGAAATCCAATGTCTATACTGTAATACATAATAAACATTATGTTTCACTTATCTCAGGTTACTTAGGAAAGATATGGCTAGGTCCTACAGGAAGGGACAAATATTTTAAAACTGCTTGCTTTGGGACAGAGAACAGTGACAGTGGGGGAAATCTTCAACGGGTCCTGAGCTCCAGTAGTGGAACTACCGTTGCTGCCACAGAGGGCACAGTTGTTGTATCCGACCTCAGAACGCCTGGCATATAACCTTGGTTCCCTATTGTACTTGTTTCTGCAATTGAACTTGTCTTTCATGTCGTCCAGCAGTCGCTCGAGCCTCCTGCCTGCTCCTCATCGCTGCCGTCCTTCTTGTTGTAGCGCTGTGGCGGAACGCTGGAGAGCGATGACGGAGAAGAGCTTCAGGGTTAACCCCAGCACCCCATGCATCCAGTGCCTGGACTACCGCCTGCTTTATGAGCCACACAAGTTTGTAGCGCATTCACCGGACATCCCTTTGGTGCCTCAACTCTGCCAACTGGAGGGCACACATCCTCCTTGCACCGGACCATGGCAGCAATGAGGAGCAGGCATGAGGCTCAGGCGACTGATGAACAACATGAAGGGCAAGTTTGATTACATCAACAAGTACAAGAAAAAAGCAGCCAAGGTGAGTGCCGGGTGGTGAGGTGTTGATCATGGAGACAGTTTTTATTCAGTTATTTCTCAATACAATGTATCATCCTCAACAATAGAAGATCATCTGGGAATAGAATCAGGCTGACCACACTTACTGCTGTCAATTTTTATAGAAATTTATTCACACTGAGCAACTCCAGCCTTATCAATAAAGCTGGTACTTGGGTTTCCTGTAAGTACCTGAATGTGAATTTACTGTAATCACTTATATGTGTGCAAAGCGCCTGTTTACAACTGGTATCTACCCAATATGGTCTCTGTATGGCAGTAATATTAGTCAAAGTATAATGGTTTATATTCAGTAATGGTATGGTGTATTATTCAGTCACTATGGGTGACATGTATGAACGGGGCTACGCCAGAATTCTGGCCTCAAAAAGCTGTAGTAGACCAGTTCTATAGATGTATGAACAGGCGCACTCCAAACTGTGGCGCGATAAGGGCCTCGGTACCACGGCAAAGACACTTTTTAGCGTGCCAAAGTTTTGGGCCGTTCTGGGGGCCTCGCACCACATTAGAAGAAATAGACACATTTAGGATTCTTTGACGCCAAAAGTTTGGTGCATAACAGTTAGAACAGCCATACCAAGTTAAAGATGGTCTGCCTGAGCCATCATATTGGACCTAGACTGCGCCTGTATGTATGAACTGCAGAAGAAAAGGTTCATACATTCTGACACATTCTACACTGCCTTAAAGCGATTTAGAACTGGTCTATCAGCGCCAGAATTCATAAATGTCGCCCTATCTGGTGGTGATATGTGGACATAGTGTGGTGGTATTATTCAGTCAATAGGTGGTGGTGATATGTGGTCATGGTGTGGTTGTATTACTTGGTCACTATGGGTGACATGTATGAAGATCGGCGTGTCGGAGCGCCCGTTTTCACGGGATTTTTAGTGAAAGCTGCGCCTCATTTATGTCGGCGCCCGAGGTGCGCTCATACATGCGGTGTAAAGTTCCCTGCGCCTCGCCAGTGTGTGAGGCGCAGTGCGGAACTTAGGCGCAGAAGGACTCCGCCTAACCTGTATCTAAATGGATCGTAAGATTCACCACCCGAGGAGGTGCGCTCATATATGCGGTGAAAAGTTCCCTGCGCCTCGCCAGTGTGTGAGGCGCAGTGAGGAATTTAGGCGCAGAAGTACTGCGCCTAACATGTATTACAATTCGAGACAGGCTGGAAAACAGCGAAAAATCATTAAACATGTTAGTGAATAGCAAAAAGAGTTGTCTTTCAAATGAATGAATGAATAAAGATAAATATCAAAGTTATCTAAAAACTATTAAATGTATTGAAATAGTGGATCATTTAAAATGAAAAGAAAAATATATAAGATCGCAAAAGAAATAAATCTCAGCTCTGTGAGACATGGAGTATGAATCAAAAAATCATTTTTATTAAATGTAAAACATTCTCTGTAAAAGAGCTAAAACCTTCAAAAAGCATAAATCCATCAAATCACTAACAACGCGTTTGTCGCCGTGACCAGCGCAACATCAGGAATTGGGATTTTTGAAAATTGCCGGGAAAGACAGTAATTCAAATTCTGTAAGCGCTTCTCATTGGTCGGCAGAAACCAACCAATCAGAATAGGAGCGACAGTGAACCATTATAACCTATGGAGTAGTATTGACCAATCAAATGAAAAGGCAGGACAGTTCAAAATACAGTAAAAAATGAAGAAAAGAGCTGATTGGTTGAGATAGCAGGGTCTTGGCTATCCCGGCCAATCAGAGTGTGAGCTACTTTGTCCCATTGTAGTCTATGTAGAGATCGGGGCAATGTAAAGTATATGTATAATAATTTCTCATAGAAGGGATATGGATGCACTGATTGGTTGAGACCAGGCGGCAGATATGAATCCACCAATCATATGTAGTGCGTCGATTTTGAGTGTAGCAAGAAGGGCGCGATAGAAGGGCAGGTCTGCCTGTCGGAGCTGGAATGCGCCTCACTTTGCCGACCGGCATTCACACATGCATCGAAGTATTCGAAAGTGCTGTGTCCCGCCCCAGAACGCCCACACCACACCCATTGCATGCCCCTTCATGTTAGGCACATCCGAAAGTGGCGAAGGTTGCGCCTAACAGCACATCTCTGCATCTGACAGTGGATTCGGACCGATCATACATGTCGCCCTACGTGTTGGTGATATTTGCTGGTATTATTCAGCAACAATGTGATCATGATATGTGGTGGTATCAACCACTATGTTGTAGTGATATGTGATCATGGTGTAGTGCTATTATTCAGGCAATATGTGGTCATAGAGTTGTGGTATTATTAAGTCACTATGTGGTGATAATATGTGGTTATGGTGTTGCAGTATTATTTATTCACTATGTGGTGGTGATATGGGGTCATGGTGTTGTGGTATTATTCAGTCACTATGTGGTGATAAGGGGTCATGGTGTGGAGGGATTACTCAGTCACTATGTGGTGGTGATATGTGGTCATGGTGTGGTGGCATTGTTCAGTCACTATGTGGTGGTGATATGTGGTCATAGTGTGGTGTTATTAAGTCACTATGTGGTGATGATAGGTGGTCATAGTGTTGCGATATTAGCAAGTCACTATGTGGTGGTAATATGGGGTCATGGTGTGGCGGAATTTGGTCTTTGTGCGATTATTGGTAATAGCCTTGGGATTCTGGTTTTGTGTGGCAGTATAACTTGGTAATTGTATGACTATTATTCAGTAGTTTTATACATAGAACTTTGTACTATAGCATTTTGTATATTCAGGCACTGGTGGATGGTGGTGGAATGGGTCGCAGAGCAATATGTTAATGGAGGTGGAGGAGGAATTTCTTTACCCCGCCCGAGTGCAATTTAGCTAAGGAACTGTCCTGCCTGTGAGTCCTCAGATGTCAGGGGTTATTTGGCTTCTTTGTTGGGTCAATGCTCTATTCATTGTCATGTGCTGGTGACCTGAGTCAGTGTCGTAAAAGTGATTGCACGCCTTTCCCTGTCCATGTGATTAGAGGTTTCATGTTTACTTTCTTCCTTGAATTTATAGTGTTGTTTATTTTAGAAAGTGGCGAGGTGCATGACCAACGGAAAACTTGGAGGTGGATATTGTATGTGGGCTGGTGGGGAGAGGAGAGGGAAATGGAAGTAGGGCATGGATGGAGCCACTTAGCCATGTCTCTATCTATAATATATTAGACTGTGACAAATGTGTTGAGACAGACAGACATGTTAGACTATTGTGTAAGATATGTGACTCATTTGGCATTGCATACTGCACATAACAGTACTGTTTTTCACGCTGTATTATGTGGTAAAATGCACGTATTTACTGTATGTCAAAGAGGCCTCAAATCCAGCCGAATACAGCCAAACTGATTGTTCAGTGTTTCGTAACACAGGTGGACAATGACCCAAAACATAAAGCCAAAGCAATCCAGGAGTTTATTAAGCAGAGAAGTGGAACATTCGTGAATGGCCAAGTCAGTCACCTGATCTCAACCCAATTGAGCTGCATTTCACTTGTTAGGCAATGTTCACACGGCTTATTCAAGCCGTAATTGCGGGACGGATTTCGCCCGCAGTTACAGCTTGAATAAGGGGCGTACGCGCCGTAAATAATGTGCATGTCACTTTCTCCCCCCGCGGCGGAGTCGCCGAGCGGGGAAGAGCGACGGAATCCACAGTTCTCTATGAGAACTGTGGATTACCGTAATGACAGGGACGGATTGGAGCCGTACTGCAGCGCAAATATGGCGCGCAGTACGGCTCCAATCCATGCCCAAATAAGCCGTGTGAACATTGCCTTAAAGACTAAACTTCAGACAGAAAGGCCCCAAACAAACAGCAACTGAAAACTGCTGCAGTAAAGGCCTGGCAGAGCATTAAAAAGGAGGAAACACAGCGTCTGATGATGTCCATGAGTTGAAGACTTCAGGCAGTCATTGCCAACAAAGGGTTTTAATCCAATTATTATAAATTAACATTTTATTTACAATTATTTAATTTGTTCAATTACTTTTGGTTCCTTTAAAAACAGGGTGGCCCATGTTAAGGAGCTGAAACTCCTAAACCTTTGATCCCTATATGTCCATGTCCATTATATAACTATAACTTGAATATGTTTCTGTAAACAGATACAAAATTCAAAATGTGTGCCAGTATCCAAATATACTGTATATGGACCTAACTGTAATGGCAATTAAATAGGTATAAACATTGATATACACTTGTAGATTGAGCTCTGTTGCATTCATAATACAGTGTCCTTGCAGGCTGATTTTTGTAGGAGAGATGTTAATAGAAATAAGGGAGAGGATTAATAAACATGAACAAAGAACTATTGGTGAAGCCTTGATTGAACTGCTGGTAGGGAAACATTTTGTAGAGAGTAAATATTCTGATCAGCTGAGTTTCAGGGTGATTGGTTTAGTAGCATCCCAAAGGAGGGAGAAAAAAAGTGCTGGAGAGAAAAAAAAGGAAACAGATTTATAATCTATAGTCCTTGCTCCCACATAATAATAATAATAATAATAATAATAATAATAATAATAATAATCTTTATTTATATAGCGCCAACATATTCCGCAGCACTTTACAATATAGAGGGAATAAGCACCGACAAACCAGACATTACATTATAAAAAAGCTACTGACAAATCAGACACGCGGTGTGAGGGCCCTGCTCGCAAGAGTTTACAATCTATTAGGGTGTAATGGGTGAAACAGGAGGGAGACAAGTGTTTGGTTTACAATGGGCCTGCCATGTTACATAAATATGGGGTAGTATACATAAAAAGTGGATGAACCTGCCATCGCTAACCATACAATTCTATATACAGATAAGTGCCTGTGGTGCCAAAGTGCAGGAAGTGACCGAATTTGTGACATAATTTGGGACTTAACAATTAGGGATCTTGATAGGTTGTCTAAGAAGATGGGTTTTCAGAGCACCCTTAAAACTGTGAGGGTTGTGAGTGTGCCTGATCAGATGGGGTAACATGTTCCAGAGAACTGGTGCAATACGTGCAAAATCTTGTAGACGGGCATGGGAGGTCCGGATGAGTGAGGTGTGAAGTCTTAGATCAGTAGCAGAGCGGAGAGCCCAGGTAGGGTGGTAGACAGAGATGAGGGAGGAGATGTAGGGGGGTGCACCACTGTGGAGAGCTTTATAGGTGAGAGTGATTAGTTTATGTTGTATTCTGTACTGAATAGGCAGCCATTGCAGAGACTGACACAGGGTAGAGGCATCAGTATAGCGGCTGGAAAGAAAGACAAGCCTGGCTGCTGCATTCAGGACAGATTGGAGAGGGGAGAGTTTACAGAGAGGGAGACCGATAAGCAGGGAGTTATAGTAGTCAAGACGAGAAAGAATAAGAGCAGCAATGAGAGTTTGGGCTGTTTCCACAGTGAGAAAAGGACGGATTCTGGAGATGTTCTTGAGGTGCAGGTGACAGGATCGGGCAAGGGATTGGATATATGGGGTGAAGGACAGATCCGAGTCTAGTATAACCCCAAGACAGGGGGCCTGCTGCCTAGGAGAAATGGTGGTGCCACGCCACACACACACAGAGAGATAGCAGGGCGGGGGTGGTTAGTAAACGGTGGGATGACTAGAAGTTCAGTTTTAGTGAGGTTTAGTTTAAGACACAGGGAGGACATGATGTATTAAATATTGACTTCATTGTAGGTAGGTATGTTATGAATAATTCTCTGTGTTATCCATCTATTTACAAGTGGATTTATATTTATAATAGTTTTTAATGTTAGGGTGGAACTTGCACAGTAATCACTCATAAGTGGGTGATTTTAATGTGAACAATGGTCAAAGATGCTTACTAAAGCATGTATCTATGTATGTATTTTTGTATAGGAAATGTAAAGTAAGCTGGGCTGTAAGAAAGATTACAAACTCAAGTGGCTAAGGAGATTTGATTGTGGATGTTCACTGGATGTCATCACATATATGTATGGGGATGGAAGCTTTCCTTAGCCGACAATTGAGACAGTAGGGGTATGGTCACATGCCATATTTGCAGGGCATACTTCGGGTGCAATTGCGCTGCAATGCGCGTGAAGTACGCCTCGCAAATACGGTATACCATAGCACTCAATGAGTGCTATGATTACCTGCCATTTTCCCTGCATAGCACACCTCCATAAAAATAAGTAACATGTCTCTTATGCGCCGGGGAAAGTGAAAGTGGACGGGAGCCAGGCCGGAGCACTGTTGAAACTATGTGCCAGACCGTGCATACTTTTAACAGCTGGCATGTCACGGTGCATGCCACGGACCGCGGTTGTGCCCGTGCCTCTGCTGCGGCCCCTGCTCACTACTCACCTGTCCCGGGTCCTGACTCCGCTGCGGCGACGCCGATGGCAGCGTCCGACGGCAGCACCTACTTACCGGCCCTTGCTTCTGCTCGCTCTCGTCCGCTCTGGCTGCTTGTGTGCACATGAGTGCCCTCTAGGGCGCATGCGCGGCAGTGAATGAGTATTTAAAGGGACAGTGTCCCAATTTCCAGTCTGTGACCTGTGACCCCTGGCTTTATAAGGAACTTCCTCCCTTTGCTCCTGGTCAGTTTATTGTTGTACCTACATAGAGCTTGACCCCTTGACTGCTGTATCGTTGCTGTTTACCTGTGCATTCCTTTACGCTACCTGTTACCTGTACCAGTTACCTGCTAAACACCTGCTGTGGCACCAGTCTTTTATATCCTTGCTGTTTACCGGTCGCTGTACCTAGCCCATTACTGTCCTGGGACTGTGCTAGCCACTTACTGCTACACCTGTGGTGTCTTGTCTGTACCAGCACTGGCTATCCTGTCCTGTACTTCAGCTATATACCATCCATGCTCACAGGGGCCCAGAGGATCCTACTGGTACCGCTGAATCGTTACATGGCACAGGTATGTGTCACAATAAGCTGTGTGAACTCAGCCTTATAGTGAATGAATATCTACGAGCACGCTTAGCAAGATGGAACTGGGATTTCTATGATACTGACAAAATTGAAGTATAGACATGCAGTAAATTCCTGTTAATGCTGATATAGCACGGGAGATTTTAACTTGTATTGAGCCACTTTGCCTAAATCGTGTGAAGTAAGTGGATGGATATTTTAGAATAGAAGATGTAATATTGTAAGATATCAATGGAACAACTTCATCAGATAAATGAATTAAGGGGGATGAAAAGTGCACGCCCATAATTTTGTCCATATACAGTACACTACTCACAAAAGGTAAGGGATCTTTTCGTTGAAATTTCAGGATAGTTACATAGTTAGTTTGGCCGAAAAATGACAGATGTCCATCAAGTTCAGCCTATTGTGCTAAAGTGTTTGTTACGGGTGCCCCTCGCCCCTCTGTCGGGTTCGCAGCAAAACCCGCAACACGCAGCACCTCCTGCTGGGGGCCGGTGCCGCAGCCCGACGCTCGGGCCCGGACACCCCGGAAACTTCTGGGCGCACTTACCCGTCCACGCTCCTGGTCCCGTCCTGGCGCGCGCTCCTGCTGCCGGGTGCACGCGCGCCCTCTATGCGCGCGCGGCCTGCCGGGAGATTTAAAGGGACAGTGGCGCCGGTGATTGGTTCTCAAACCGGGCACGGACCCTATTTAAGCCCTGCCTCTTCCCCAGCACCTTTGCCGAATCGATAGTGCCTTGTGCCTGGAGAGGAAGTGTTCCAAAAGTGTCTTTTCCGTTTACTGTGTACCGTCCCTTCTCCCCTCCGTCCCTTGACCACGAACCATTGCCGCCTGTCCCTGACCTTCTGCCTGTCCCCGACTACGAGCCTGCTTCAATGATTTTGTACCGGGGAAAACCCTCGGCTGCCACCGCAAGCAAGTCACGTCAGGGGTAGCGACCTGGTAGTAATCCGCCGCAGCAAGTCCATCCCGCTTTGCGGCGGGCTCTGGTGAAAACCGGACCTACTTAGATTCGCTTCCTGGCGTGGCTTACGTTCATCGCTTGTGGTGGTCCAGAGGATCCACTACCACATCCTGGTATTCTCATCCGATCTGGGATCCCACCAGTCACATGTGCGCCAGGTCCTTAAACGCCTGCGCGAGAACCATCTATACGCTAAACTGGAAAAGTGTCTATTTCACCAGACCAGCCTCCCGTTCCTTGGATACATAATCTCTAATACGGGTCTGCGGATGGACCCCACCAAACTCTCTGCCGTCCTACAGTGGCCCCGCCCTGTTGGCCTGCGGGCTATACAACGTTTCCTGGGTTTCGCAAATTACTACCGCCAATTTATCCCGCACTTTTCAACGTTGGTAGCACCAATTGTGGCCCTTACTAAAAAACATGCCAACCCGAAACTGTGGCCTCCGGCCGCCGAAGAAGCTTTTTCCAAGTTGGGCAGCATTCGCCTCCGCACCGGTGTTATCCGGCCAGATACCGAGAAACCCTTCTTTCTGGAAGTGGACTCCTCTTCCATAGGAGCTGGAGCGCTGCTCACTAAAAAGGGGGCCCAAGGGCAAGACTGGGACCTGGGGGTTCTTTTCCGGGACCTTCTCACCAGCAAGAAGAACTATACCACGGGGATCGGGAACTTTTAGCCATTAAACTTGCCCTAGAAGAATGGCCCACCTCCTGGAGGGTGCTCGTTTCCCCGTAAAATATCTTCACTGACCACAAAAATCTCCTCTATCTCCAGACAGCACAACGTCTGAATCCCCTTTCAAGCGAGATGGTCTCTGTTCTTTCCCCGTTTCAACTACATCATCCACTTCCGACCGCAGAAAAGACCTCAAGGCCGATGCTCTTTCCCGTGCCTCCGATGTTAGTGGGGAAGAAGAGGGCCCCCACAACATTTTGTACCCCCGGAACGTCTGATGTCTTGGCTCCCACAAACCCTCCAAGGGTACCCCCCAGGGAAACGTATGTGCGCCCTGCGCTCCGGTGAGGGTCCTGAAATGGGGTCACTGTTCCCCATACCCGGACCCCCGGGGGGGGTTCGAAGGTCTTGTGTTGATTTCCCAGTTCTACTGGTGCCTGGTCTTGTTAACGATGTAAAGGAGTTTTGGGGGCCTGCACCACCTGTGCCCGCAATAAGTCACCTCGCCAAAGACCTGCGGACTACTCCACACCTCTGCCTTGCCTAGCTGTCCTTGGAGCCATATTTGCCATGGACTTCATAACTGACTTACCCCCTCTGAAGGTAATAGGGTTCATTTGGGTGGTCCCCTGACCGTTTTTTTCCAAATGGCTCATTTTGTTCCCTTGCCAGGCCTGCCTTCTGCCCTCGCCCCGCCAATTTTTTTTTTTAAACACATCTTCCGTCTGCATGGACTCCCCTTACACATAGTCTCGGACCGCGGAGTCCAGTTCGACTCGAGATTTTGGCGAGGAATCTGCTCGATACTGAAAGTGGAAATGGACTTCTCCTCTGCGTACCACACAACAAACAATGGGCAAGTTGAGAGGGTGAATCAGGTCCTAGGTACTTATCTCCGCCACGTCACTTCTGCCAAACAAGATGACTGGTCCAGTCTACTACCTTGGGCGGAATTTTCGTATAATTCCCTGGACTCTGATTCCACTGGGGCATCCCCCCTTCTCAATTGTCTTTTGTCGGCATCCACGACCACCCCTTCCACTGCCATCTGCCTCCTCCGATTCCCTGCTGTGGACAGTCTGGTCCGTGACCATCCGTGTCTGGAGGCAGAGGTGCCAGTCCCTGCTTCAGGCCTCGGCCCGTATGAAGACCCAAGCGGACAAAAAAAAAAGACCCCCTCCTTCCTTTGTCCCGGGGGATAAGGTATGGCTTTTCTGCCAAATATATACGTTTTAAAATCCCCAGCTACAAGCTGGGTCCCCGTTTTTTAGGTCCCTTTGAATCCTGACGCGCATCAACCCTGTGGCCTACAAGCTCCGGCTCCCCCCGACCATGCGCATCCCAAGCTTTCCCTTCCCTGTCTCCCTACTGAAGCCCGGGCACCCATAACCGCTTCTCTCAAGTCCGTGTTTTCCCCTGTCTCCCGTAGCTGATTCACCAATATTTTTGCCGTCAAAGAGATTTTGGCCACTAAGACTGTTTTGGGGAATATTTTTTTTGTGGACTGGAAGGGTTTGGGCCAGAGGAAAGGTCGTGGGAGCCGAGAAAACATCCTGGATAGGTCCTCTTGTCTAAGTTTATGCGGGGCCCGAAAGAGGGGAGGCCTAAGGGGGGGTACTGTTACGGTGCCCCTGCACCCTTGTGTCAGGTCGCAGGCACACCCGCAACCCGCAGCACCTCCTGCTGCGGCCGGTGCCGCGCCCGATGCTCGGGCCGCGGGCACCCCGGCAAAGTCTGGGGTGCACTTTCCCGTCCATGATCCGGGTCCCGCCTGGCGCCGCTCCTGCTGCCGGCCGGGTGCACGCCCCGCCCTCTATTGGCCTGCGCGCCGCGGCACTGCCGGGAGATTTAAAGGGACAGTGCGCCGGTGATTGGGGTTTCTCAAACCCGGGGACGGACCCTATTTAAGCCCTGCCTCTTCCCCAGCACCTTTGCCGAATCGATAGTGCCTTGTGCCTGGAGAGGAAGCGTTCCAAAAGTGTCTTGTCCCGTTTACTGTGTACCGTCCCTTCTCCTCCTCCCTTGACCACGAACCATTGCCGCCTGTCCTGACCTTCTGCCTGTCCCCACTACGAGCCTGCTTCACGATTTTGTACCGCGCAAAACCTCGCTGCCACCGCAAGCAAGTCACGTCAGGGGTAGCGACCTGGTATAATCCGCCGCAGCAAGTCCATCCCGCTTTGCGGCGGGCTCTGGTAAAAAACCGACCTACTTAGAGCCCCCTCCCCGGCGTGGCGTACGTCATCGCTTGTGGTGGTCCAGAGGATCCACTACCACATCCGTAACAGTGTTGATCCAGAGGAAGGTAAAAACCCCCATGAGGTAGAAGCCAATTGTTCTCATTTTAGGGAAAAAAATTCCTTCCCGACTCCAATCTGGTAATTAGAATAAATCCCTAGATCAACGACGCTTCTCCAGAATCCTAGTCACTATAACTTGTTATATTATTACGCTCTAAAAATGCATCCAGAGCCTCTTTGAACTCTGTTAGTAAAATCACCGTGACAAGTTCCTCTGGTAGAGAGTTCCACAGTCTCACTGCTCTTACAGTAAAGAATCCCTTTCTATGTGTATGTAGAAACTTTCTTTCCTCAAGATGTAGAGGAAGCCCCCTTGTTCTGGATACAGTCCTGGGTAAAAATAGATCTTGAGAGAGATCTCTATATTGACCTTTTATATATTTATACATATTTATTATGTTCCCCCGAAGCCGTCTTTTCTATAAACTAACCATAATCTTGCTAATCTTTCTGGGTATTGCATTCCAACCAGTCCGTTTATTATTTCTGTTGCCCATCTTTGAACCTGTTCAAGCTCTACAATGTCTTTCCTGTGAACTGGTACCCAAAACTGTATACAATATTCCATGTTTTGTGATCAGGGCTTGGGATAATGGTAGAATAATGTTCTCATCGTGTGCCTCTATGCCCCTCTTAATACACCCCATAATTCTGTTTGCTATGGCAGCTGCTGCCATTAAGTTTACTGTCCACTAGGATTCCCAAGTCCTTCCTCATGTGACTTTTACCCAGCACCTTCCCGTTTAACAAGTAATCATGGAATGGATTTTTCCTTCCCATGTGCATAACCTTGCATTTATCTGTGTTAAACCTCATCTGCCATTTCTCTGCCCAGGCATCCAACTTATCCAGATTCTTTTGTAATAAAACAGTGTCCTCAATTGTATTGATTACTTTAAAGAGTTTAGTATCATCTGCAAAGATTGATATTCTACTGTGCAATCCATGTGTAAGACCGTTAATAAATATATTAAAGAGAATGGGGCCCAACACTGATCCCTATGGTACCACACTAGTAAAAGGTATCCAGTCTGAGTATGAACCATTAATCACCAGCCTTTGTTTTCTATAACTGAGCCAGTTACTTACCCACTTGCAAACAATTTCTCCCAGTCCAAGCATTCTCATTTTACCTACCAACCTTTTATGTGGCACCGTATCAAATGGTTTGAAAAATCTAGATATATGACATCCAATGCCTCACCTTGATCTAGTCTAGAACTGACCTCCTCATAAAAGCTTATGAGATTAGTTTGACAAGACCGATCATTCATAAACTCATGCTAGAATGGCATTATACGTATATTTTCAGTGAGATACTCTAGTATAGCATCTTTTATAAAACCTTCAAACATTTTACCTACAACAGAGGTTAAACTTACCAGCCTATAGTTTCCACAATCACTTTTTGACACCTTTTTGCATATTGGCACCACTTTTGCTATGCGCCAATCCTTTGGGACATACCCTGTTATTAAATAGTCCATAAATATTAAGAATAGGGGCATGTCTATCACATTACTTATTTCCCTTAGGGCACGGGGTGTATACCATCAGGACCTGGTGATTTGTCTATCTTAATTTTGTTAAGATAAATTTGAATTTCTTCCTGGGTTAGACAGGAAACATTTAAGGTCGAATTTACCTCATCCCTCTGCTCATCAACATGAAGGTCATTTTCCTCAGTTAATACAGTGGAGAAAAAAATTGTTTAATAGATTTGCTTTGTCCTCATCACCCTCCACAATATCTCCTTCACTACTTTTCAAAGGGCCAAATTTTCCGTTTTAATCTTTTTACTATTTATTTAGTTAAAAAATATTTTGGGGTTAGTTTTACTCTCTTTTTGCAATCCTTTTTGTTTCCATCTTTGCTGTCTTTATCATTATTTTACATATTTTATTTTTTAACTTATAGCTATTTAGTGCCTCTCCACTGCCCTCCTGTTTAAGTAGTTTAAATGCTTTCTTTTTGTTATTTTGTTATTTATTTGCCTCCTGTTGATCCACATTGGGTTTTTTCTGTTTCTAATCATCTTATTTCCATAAAGTATGTACCTCTCACAGTGGGTGCTTAAAATGTTTTTAACCCCTTAACGACCTTGGGCGTATGAGTACGTCCCAGGGCCGCTAAGGGGCTTTGCAGGGGGATTGCTCCGCGACCCCACCGCACAGCCGCGGGTGTTAGCGGCAAATCGCCGCTAACACCCGGAAGTAACAGCGCCGGCGGGTGGCTCCGCCCGCCAGCACTGTTTTACCCATCAGGCGCCGCAGCAAAGATGGCCGCGGCATCTGAATTAACGCGATCGGTGCCGGCACACGATCGGTGCGGTGATCGGCAATAAGCCAGCTATGCTGCGCCGATCCGATCACCGGCATTGTGGTGGGGAGCCTTGGGAAGGCTCCCGTCACTTACCCTGGCCGTTTGCCCCACTTCCGTCCGTAGACAGGAAGTGGGGAAACCGCCATCTTTGTACACCCTAATGCATTGCCTATGCAATGCATTAGGATGTTATTAACAATCGCGCCACCTAGTGGTCAAGTACCACAGGTGGCCTCAATGTTACATTAAAAAAAAAAAAGTTTTAAAGTACAACAAAAAAGTATTAAAAGTTCAAATCACCCCCCTTTCTCCATTTTACAAATAAAATCATTAACATGATAAAAAAGTTACACATATTTGGTATCGCCGCGTCCGAAAAATTCCGATCTATAAAAATATAACATCATTTATCCCGTATGCACCACCGTAGAAGAAAAAAAAAATTGCCTAACGCCAAAATGCGTATTTTTGGTTCATTTTCGTCACTCAAAAATGGAATAAAAATGATCAAAAAATCCATGCATTGCAAACTGCTAGCGATAAAAGTACACTTCAGCCAGCCAAAAATCCCCCTCACTGACGTCCGTAGGTTTAGAACAAAAAAGTTTATTGTCGCACAAATGGCGCCGTGGCGCAAATGTCAAAAATAAAAAGTTTGGAATTTTTTTACGTACAAAAATACATAAAAACAAACCTACATTTTTGGTATGCCGATGTAGTAAGCAACTGAAAATACAGATAACACATTATATTTACCAAAGATTGAACGCCGAAAAAGCAAAACCGCCGAAAAAACGAAAAGGAAACAAAACAAAAAAAAAAAAATAAAAATAAAAAAGCTCAAAAAGAAAAAAAACAAAAAAAAGCAACCAACAAAGAAAAACACAATAAAAAACCAACAAAAAAAAAAACTGTAACAAAACCCAAACAACGAACAAAAAAAAAGAAAACAAAAAAAAAAAAAAAAACCTAAAAAAAAAGAAAAAATCAGAAACATATAAAAACCAAAAAACAAAAAAAAAAACAAAAAAAAAATGATAAATAAAAAAAAACAAAAAAAAAACAAAAAAAAAAAAAACCAAAAACGACACACAAGAAAAAAAAAAAAACCAACAAAAAACCAAAAAAGAACAAAAAAACAAAAAAAAAAACACCCACAAGACAAAGTAAAACAAAAAAAAAAAACCCACAAAATCAACACAAAAACAACACAAAAAGAACCACAAAACCAAAAAATCAAAACTAAAAAAAAAAATCAAAAACAAAAATAAAAAAAACAAAAAAACTCAAAAACAAAAAAAGGCGACCAATACAAAAAACAACAAAAAAAACCAACAAAAAAAAAAAAAAAACAAAAGCACCACAAACAAAACACAAAAAATCTAAAAACCAAACAACAGGCAAAAAAAAAAAAACTAAAATAAAAAAAAAAAATACAAAAAAAATAAAAAAAAAAAAAAAAAAAAAAAAAAACCAATGGCAAAATACATTTTTTTCACAATTTTCCCACTTGGAATTTTTTTGCGTTTCCCAGTATATTCTATAGTATATGAAAACACCATTAGAAATACATCTTGTTCGAAAAATAAAAGCCCACATGTGGCCCTAGTAGTGGAAAAAATATAAAAGTTATCTTTCAGAAGGCGAGAGGGAAAAACGAACGTCTCACCATCAAAACACGCCGGTCTTAGTTTAAAACTTCTACCATTTTTTATCTATTTTTTTATGTTGTAAACACCCTTGTCCCCACAAATGTATTTAGGGCCCTCTAACTAAAAAATACTTCCTGAAATTTAATGTTTTGTGCAGCATCCCGAAATGCACTATTGAAATAAATGGAATGTATAGATGTATCACATTATCTAAGTGCCCCCCAACCTGAAGCTTTGTTACTCTGTCAGATCTGATAGTCAATATTAAGTCCAGTAGGGCCTTCCCTCTAGTCGGCTCCAGTTAGGAAAGGTAGTTATCTTTAGATTAATTGACAAACTTTTCCTTATAAAGAGCAACATTCAGTTTCTCAATTTATATCTGGTATTAAAGTGCCCTTAATAACACCTCATTCTGTTAGCCGGACCCATCTATTGTGCCTTAGGATGCCATCTACCATGGTTCGGTTATATTTGGGCCTATACAAATCCTAGTAATTTTATTATTGTATAGCCCCCATGCACAGTTGAAACCAGAAGTGTTACATTCACTAATATAAAAAGACACATATGCATGTTTTTTCTCACTATCTGACATGAATCAGAAAAAACAATACCTTTTTTATTCACTTAGATTACCAAAATAATTTAATATCTGCCAAATTCAGAAAAATGAGGCCTTATCTATTACTTTTCTGAAAAGGTCAAAGTTTTACATAACATTTCATACTAGTGGGACGCCACCTTACATGTGTATTAATGTTATGTCTATTATATTCAATGTTTGAAATATATTCTCCAATTGTAAGCATATTGTTTGGTAACTGTTTGTATGTTATGATGGATGTTTGATGAAACTCCCAGACTTCGTTTGCTGCATGATCCTTCTCCTTTTGCTGTGAAGAGTCACATCCTGCATGTTCAGACATGGTTTGCACAGAGCTAATAGAAATTACATTTGACCGCAAATATGTGTAACCTCCTCTTTTCTCAGTACAGTTAATAAATACCCTGAACACATACATTACATCCTTTCCTTACTGAAACTCCACATGGTTTGTAATGGGATTAAATATACGATTCAACTATCTTCCATACACTTGTACGGCACAGACTTCTCACATCTATCAGGACTTCTCTAACATACACCGGGCAGTGATAGTAGCATGGCCCTTAAACTGTTGATGACTTGATCAAATGTTATGATATCCTTTCACAAGCTCTCACTTAGTTTGTATTTAATTTGGCCTCAATTCTCCTGACTAACTGTTAACTGAGCTATTAAGTTTGCCTTGCTCATCCTGCCATGTCGCGCTTGCCCATAAATTTTCAATAAAATTAGAATCTGTGCTTTGTGATGCCACTCCAAAACATTGACTTGATATCCTTAAGCCACTTTGCAACCTTTTTGACAGTATGGCTTCAGGTCTATTGTCCATTTGGAATACCCAGTTCGCCCAAGGCTTTAAAGGATTTTTTATTATGACACAGTCATAGACGTGAACTTTTCTATTTGTTCAAATCCAGGTGAACTCTCTTCCTGTATGTTTATCCCTCCCAGGAGCTGTCCCCTCACTGAAAGTTTGACATTATCTTCTTGTGAAGCATGAAAGGAGAGGACTTCACAATTCTGGCAGCACACCTGCAATTTTCTCTTGTATCAAGCAGTCACCTCCTCCCAGGCAGCGATAGCTCCTTTAACCAGAACCTCTGCATTGTTGAAAACCCGATCACCTTCATTGGTGTAAGCAGTTATACATACAGCCTTAACGATGAAACAAAAGTTAAGGAAAGGCATGCTGCCCCCCCTTCCCTCTCTGTTATCAACAGCGTAGAAAGCAGGCTGTATAAATCTGTTTTATGTGGAAGCGCACCGTTATAAGCTGTGTTTATACGAAAGGAACGTTGATCTAACAGCATAAGACTCATAAATGCCCCAAATACATTAACATAGAGTCTCACTGGAAGATAGTAAAAGAAACTGAACAGCAGACATTGCACACACACATCCCTATCAGGCAGATTGTTTTCACTTTTGTTTTCCACAACACAGATGAGTAAGCCAAGATGTGCAGCAACAATCACAGCACAAGGATGTCCGAACAGCTGAATGACATATCACCATCCAAATCACAGAAAATGCATGCCCGTCCAGCTTGCTGCACAAAATAACTATAGATGACACAGATTGCTCAGATCGCTATTTCTATGTGACTTAGTAATAAAACCATTGCAAAATACTTTATTTTTTACTGCCCCATCATTTGAGATATGATCTTTTGTAGCGAGAACAACCCTTTAACTCCTGCTGAAGTCTTGAGATGTTGCTTCAGTAATACCACATAATCTTTCCTCATGAGTAGCCCACTAGTTTTTAGAATACACCAGTCGCTCCTGCAGCAAAACCACCCCTCAACATATGCTCGTCCATCCCTGTGATTCACAGATGGATGGTGTTCTTAGTCCTTCAGCCTCTCCTTTTTACACTCCAAACGTAACAATGTCATTATGTCTCAAACAGTTAATTTGTAGGTCTTTGTTCCTGTGTGCATTTGCACACATGAAATCTGGCTTTTATGTTATTTCTTTGAGTAATGGCTTCTTCCTGCAGAGTGCCTTGACAGCCCATGTTGACTTACAGTACTCTTTTCACTGTGGATAAAACACAATCTTTCCACTTCCGCCACATCTTCACAAGGTCATTTGCTTTTGTTCTTGGGTTTATATGCAACATGTCCGGACTAAAGTACATTCATCTCCAGACACAGAACCCGACTCCTTTTCTGAATGGTTTGTCATGGACAGTCCCGCAGCCCGTGGGTCAGACGTGGGGCAGCGGATCCGTTCCCACTGCCGGCTCCCGGTGCCGGCGAGTGGTCCCTGTCCGTGCGCCAGGCCGTGGACACACTCGCTCCCCGGGCGTGATACTCACCCTGACCGTACGCCCCTCCTGACTCACTGCTTGCCTATACCCCCCGCCCACGCGTTGCGCCCCGCTCGATAATTGTGGTTTGCCGCCGCTGACCCTATAATATATGGTCCCTCCATCCGCAGCCCCTGCCGGATCTTTAAGCCTCAAGACCTATCAAGAAAGCGTTCCTTGTGCCGTGATTGTCTCTTCTGCCTGTCCTGACCTTCTGCCTGTCCTCGACTACGCCTACATCTCACGATTCTGTACCACGCTCACCTTTGGCTACCACTGCAAGCAAGTCCCTCCCATTGGAAGCGACCTGGTATTTCCCGCCGCAGCAAGTCCAACCCTTAGCGGCGGCTCTGGTGATAACAGTTCTACTTAAGACCCGCTCCCTACTTCCACCATGCGCCCAGCGATCAACTACCACCACTGTCTTCAATGTATGAGGCACATTCCCATCTTGTTAACTTGCATTATAAATGTTTGTACAGGATGAACCGGCAACCTTCAGTACCTGAAAAAATTGCATCAAGATGAACCAACTTGTGCAAGTCCTCAGTATCACTTATGATCTTTGGCTGATTTCTTTAGACTTCCCATGAATAATTACACACAGAAGCAGTGTGTTTTTTGTGTGCAATAAATATATGCCACTGGTGTCGTAAAGTACCTCAGATGTTACAAATAAAACCTATCAAAGCTTCCAAAGACATTGACATCATATGGGCTGTCCCCAAATGTATAAGACATAGTAATCCTTAGTGTATTAAACTTTAACTTTCAAAATATAAAAGTGCCTTAAAAAATTCTCTCTTTCATTATTCTGGCATTTGGTAAATATAAATAATTTTGGCAATCCTAACTGACCTAAAATGAGACATACATCTCCTCCCTTTCGGTTTTTACGAGGTCCCTTAAATAAACTGTTACCCTGTAAGTTGACTTCCCAGTCGTAGCTCTCATCCAGCCATGTCTCTGTTATCTCCACTATGTCATATTTTTCTACAGCAATAAGTAATTCTAATAATTTATTTTGTTTTTAGACTCTCATTGGTCACATCAATATTTTTTTTTTTTTTAAGATTTTTTTGTTTTTCAATCTTTTAACCCTGTCCTTATTAACTATTACTACCCGCCCTCCAGTCCACCCTCTAATTTATAACTAACTCCATGCTTTCTATCTTCACTATCTTGCACGTTATATGTGTAGTTGCTGGAATTAATCTACAGAATAAAGTTAACATCTTTTATACCACACAGTGAACTCCATAAAAAAAAAAAAAAACTTTTCCCAGTACATTATATGGTACAGTAAATTATAGCATGGTTAAACTTGTCCCATAATGAAAAAAAAGCCCTCATACAGCTTGCCTACACTTTAAGAGGAATGACCCCCAGGCTACCATCCATTAGTGTGGTAAGCACTCTGGTGCCTGTTTGCTTTTGTGTATATAGGACTAAAACCAGCAGTTAGTGAGGAAGTCCCTAGGTGTCACCAAGGTAAGAAAGGAAGATCCCCAGAGAGAAAGAGACGGTAAATCTGTGGGAGAATGAGTGCGACAATCAAAGCTGCATTGATTGCCTAGTTCCCCCTTGGTGTAGTTGAACCAGAGAGTCTATACACTGGAGAGCTGATTGTAGTGGAAGGGTACATGGATACAGAGTGTGGACGAAGAGTGAGACTCCTGTCCCACCTGCAGGGCCGCCATCAGAAATTTCAGGGCCCCATACAGGTAAAGCATCTGGGCCCCTCTCCCACGTCAACCCCGCCCCCACATCAACCCACCCTCGTGCCAACCCCATCCCCCGCCCCCCACATCAACACCCACCCTTGTCAACCCCATCGCCCCCCCCCCACTCACACACAGTCCCCCCCACACCCACACACACACAGCCCCCCCACCCTCACACACATTTCCCCCCCCCCATCTCTCACACACACCTCCCCTCCCCCCCTCACACACACACCACACACCCCCCCACCCACACACACACCCACAGCCCCCCCGGCACACACACCAAACACACAGCCTCCCCCCCCTCCACACCCAACCCCCCCAGCCCACACAAAACACAAAGCCTCCCCCACCTCACACACCACACAACAGCCCCCCCCCTCACCACACACCTCCCCCACTCCACACACACACCTCCCCCCCCCATCCTCACACACCGCCCCCCACCCAAAACCACACACCTCCCCCCTCAGCACACACCTACCAAAGCCCACACAACCACACACACACACAGCCCCCCCCCCCATCACACACAACCCCCCCCACCTCACACACCCGCACCCCCCCCCCCCCCCTCACACACACACACCCTCCCCACCCCCCCTCACACACCAGCCCCCTCCACCTCACACACACACACAGACGCCCCCCCACCACTCAACACACACAGCTCCCCCAGCCACACACACCACCCCCCAGCCTCACCACACAGCCTCCCCCACCTCCACACACACACCACCCCCCCCACCTCACACACACACAGCCCCCCACCACTCACACACACAGCCTCCCCCAGCCTCACACACACGCCTCCCCCCCCAGCCCACAAAACCCACACCCCCCACCCACTCACCACCACAGCCTCCTCACCCCCACCCACCACACACGCCCCCACAGCCTAAACACACAAAGCCCCCCACCTCTCACACACACACCTCCCACCCCCAGCCTCACACACACAGCCTACCACCCCCACACACACAGCCCCCCCACCCCCACCCACAGCCTCCCCCCGCCTCACACCGCCTCCCCCCCCCCACCCCCCTCCCCACAAGCCTCCCACACACTCACACACCCCACACACACACACAGCCTCCCCCCCCCCACACACCACCCTCCCCCCCCCAGCCTCACACACACACACAGCCTCCCCACCCCCACCGCACACACCCCCCTCCCACCCCCACCCTCCCCACACACAGCCTCCCCACCCTCACCACACAGCCTCCCCCCCCCCAGCCTCACACACACAGCCTCCCCCCCCCCAGCCTCACACACACCCCCCCCCCCCCCCTCACACACACAGCCTCCCCCAGCCCTCAACCCACAGCCCCCCCCACCCCACCCACACACAACAGCCTCCCCCCCACTCACACACACAGCCTCCCCCAGCCACTCACCACAGCCCCCCCCCCCAGCCTCACACACACACGCCCCCCCCACAACCACACACAACAGCCCCCCACCCCCAGCCTCACACACACACACCCCCCCCCCCCCACACACACACCTCCCAAAAACCCCACCCCAACACACAGCCCCCCCACCTCTCACACACACACCTCCCCACCCCCATCCACACACACACCACCACAGCCTCACCACACCACAGCCCCCCCCCACCCCCACCCTTTCACAACCCCACCCCCCCACCTCACACACGCCTCCCCCCCCCAACCTAAACCAACACACCCCCCTTCCTTACCACAAACCCTCCCCCCCCCACCTCACACACACACCCTACCAAGCCCACACACACACAGCCTCCCCACCCCCACCTCACCCACAGCCCCCCCCAGCCTCCCCAACAGCCTCCCCCCCCCCAAACCTACACCCCACCTACCACACCTCACCACACACACACAGCCCCCCCCCCCCCCCACACACACCGCCTCCCCCCCCCAGCCTCACACACACACACAGCCTCCCCCCCCCCACACACACAGCCTCCCCACCCCCCCCAACACACACACAGCCCCCCACCCCCACCCACACACAGCCCCCCCCCCCACCTCAGACCTACCACCCAACCACCCCTCACACAACACACAGCCCCCCCCCCAGCCCCAACACATCCTCCCCCACCCTCACAAAAACACCCCCCCCCCCAACCTCACACACACACAGCCTCCCCACCCCCACCCACACACACACAGCCCCCCCCACCCCCACCTCACCACACCCTCCCCCCCCCAGCCTCACACACCATACCCATCCCGTGACCCCAAAAACCCCCCCCCCCCCCACCCACAAACACACAGCCTCCCCCACCCCCCACACAGACCCCTCCCCAAAACCCCTACCAGCCTCAGGGGGGGGGGGGGTCGCTGGGGCTGAGGGGGCTTCACTGGGGCCCCACATTCCCTCAGTGTGAGGAGGGCCCGCGCTCTTTTCATACAGCTGCAGCAGCGTCTCTCTATCACTTCCTTCCTGTTCTCCAGCGTGTTGTGTGATCGCAGTCGGCCACTCCTCCCTCTGCCGGCAGGAGTCACTGAAGCCCCGCCCACAGGAGACACTGGAGAACAGGAAGGAGGTGACAGACGCTGCTGTAGCTGTAAGTAAATAGCGCCGGCCCCTTCACAGACGCAGAGCCACGCGGGCCCCTCCTCACACAGAGAAAGAGGAGGCCATAGGCCTGTTCTCTGTACTATTACTATGAAGCAAGGGGGCGGTACCTGCCGGTGGAGGCGGGCCCCCCCTTGCTTCACAGACTGCCCGGGCCCCATACGGGAGTACTGCCTGTACCCCCCTAATGGCGGGCCTGCCCACCTGTGTCGCCAAAGTATGTGTTCAAAGCAGGGGCGTCGCTAGGCAGGTTTATTCGGGGCACAAGCCCCGAACAAAGCTGCCTGTGCCCCGAGTCTCAGACCTCCGGATGCGGGCCTGCAGCACCGACGTTCTATTGAGCTGTGTGTCCGTGCTCTGGTTGTTTGCTAGGTGCTGGGAGGGTGGGAGGCGACTGCGGGAGGTGACGGGGCTGAGGAGGGAGGAGGGGGCGCCGGCTGCTCACACTGCCAGAGGCAGGAAGATCCAGAGCACAGCACAGTTTTCGGCAGTGAGAGGCTCTGCCCCCTGCTGTGATCTCTGCTCCCATCTCCTGCAGCTGCAGTGTCCTGCCCTGTCCTCATGGCTTCAGCAGATCCCACAGATACACACATCCCGGAGGTCTCTAGTGAGTGAGGAGCCTCCCTGCAGAGACAAGGACTGCGTAGTGAAATAGGAGGGAAACAGCAATATCTTCATGAATGTAAACTGTACTGAGTTGTCTGAGTTGTGTTCTGTCTGTGTGTTGGTGTGTGTTTGTTGTGTGTGAGTGTGTGTCTGATGTGTGTGTCTGAGTGTGTGTTGTTGTGTGTCTGAGTGTGTGTTATTGTGTGTGTCTGTCTGAGTGTGTGTCTGAGTGTGTTGTGTGTGTGTGTGTCGTCTGTCTGAGTGTGGGTGTGTTGCTGAGGTGTTTGTGTGTGTGTGTGTGTGTGTGTGTGTGTGTGTCTGAGTGTGTGTGTGTGAGTGTGTGTGTGTCTGAGTGTGTGTGTCTGTCTGAGTGTGTGTCTGTCTGAGTGTGTGTGTGTGTCTGTCTGAGTGTGTGTGTCTGTCTGAGTGTGTGTGTGTCTGAGTGTGTGTCTGAGTGTGTGTGTGTGTCTGAGTGTGTGTGTGTCTGAGTGTGTGTGTCTGAGTGTGTGTGTCTGAGTGTGTGTGTGTCTGAGTGTGTGTGTCTGAGTGTGTGTGTCTGAGTGTGTGTGTGTCTGAGTGTGTGTGTGTCTGAGTGTGTGTGTCTGAGTGTGTGTCTGTCTGTGTGTGTGTGTCTGAGTGTGTCTGTGTGTGTCTGTCTGTGTGTGTGTCTGTCTGAGTGTGTGTGTGTCTTAGTGTGTGTGTTGTCTGAGTGTGTGTCTGTCTGAGTGGTGTGTCTGTCTGATGTGTGTGGTCTGTCTGAGTGTGTGTGTGTCTTGATGTGTGTGTCTGAGTGTGTGTCTGTTGAGTGTGTGAGTGTGTGTCTGAGTGTGTGTGGTCTGAGTGTGTGTGTCTGTCTGAGTGTGTGTGTGTGTGTCTGAGTGTGTGTGTGTGTGTGTGTGTGTGTCTGAGTGTGTGTCTGAGTGTGTGTGTCTGTGTGTGTGTCTGAGTGTGTGTGTGTGTCTGAGTGTGTGTGTGTGTGTCTGAGTGTGTGTCTGAGTGTGTGTGTGTGTGTGTGTGTGTGTCTGAGTGTGTGTGTGTCTGAGTGTGTGTCTGATTGTGTGTGTGTCTGAGTGTGTGTGTCTGAGTGTGTGTGTCTCTGAGTGTGTGTGTGTCTGTCTGAGTGTGTGTGTGTGTGTGTGTGTGTGTGTGTGTCTGAGTGTGTGTGTGTCTGAGTGTGTGTGTGTCTGAGTGTGTGTGTGTGTGTGTCTGAGTGTGTGTGTGTGTGTGTATGAGTGTGTGTGTGTGTGTCTGAGTGTGTGTGTGTGTCTGAGTGAGTGTGTGTGTGTGTGTGTGGGTGGGTGTGTGTGTGTGTGTCTGAGTGTGTGTGTGTGTGTCTGAGTGTGTGTGTGTCTGAGTGTGTGTGTATGTATGTATGAATATATGTTCACACTGCGTAAATTGCGAGACGCATTATTCCGCGTATTTGTGCTTCAATACTCCCGACATGTGCACCACAATTACGGTAATTCATAGCTCTCCTAGAGAGCTATGGATTACATGTCGTATTGTATGCATAGGGGGAGCAGCGCGTGGTTCCAAAACACACAGCGTATTGCGGTGTGTTCTATACTGGCCGCAATAAGCCATGTGAAGATAGCCAAAGGGCCCGGCCCCGGATTTCTTAGGACCCTAGCAACGCCCCTGGTTCAAAGACTGAAAGCTGTAGCACCCGGCTGGCTTCTGGTTAGAAGTAATGGAAGTGTGTTACTGTTCCAGCCCAGTTAAATGAATCTGTTCACATCACTGGCTTGCAGTCTACCTTCTCTATTCCCCGGAACTACATTTAGACATAGTCTAGAGTCAGTATTTGTTGTAGTTCTGGCAATGTACTTCTCAAACCCTTCTGAGGGTGCTGTTTATGGGGGCATCCTTTAATATGGCTTTATAAACCACTACCTTTACTGAAAAAATAAGCTGCAGATAGCGACTTTGCGAGTCATGATTAGAATACACAGAAAGGGTTATCGTGTGGTAGATGAAGTTATTGGGGCATGGATAATCAAAGTGCAGAAAAAATGTTAATTATTTATGGTGCATGAAAAGTTTTGTCGTGTAGCTGGCACTGCCAAATATAATCAGGCAGCATGAACCCAGACCTGCATTTTTCTTTTTCATCTCTACTCATAAAATAATAACAATCCTTTAAGATTCAGGTTATATCTGCCCTACTAGTTACTTGAGCAAAACTAACAGCCTCCTTTTCTGGATCTTACTGTTACATGTTCAGATATTCTTATTCATCAGCTGTAATTATATGTTGCAATGAGTAATTGGTATACTTGCTTCTAATAAATACAGTACACCCCTCACATTTTTGTAAATATTATATCTTGGAACATCACAGAAGATATGACACTTTGATACAAAGTAAAGTAGTCAGTGTACAGCTTTTACAACAGGGTTAATTTGATGTGCCCTAAAAATAATTCAACTCACAGCCATCAATGTCTAAACCGCTGGCAACAAAAATGAGTACACCCCTAAGTGAAAATGGACAAATTGTGCCCAAATTGCCATTTTACCTCCACCCTGTCATGTGACTCGTTAGTGTTACAATGTCTCAGGTGTGAATGGGGGGCAGGTGTGTTAAATACTGGCCACTGGAAGTTCAACATAGTATTTCATGGCAAAGAACTGTCTGAGGATCTGAAAAAAGTATTGTTGCTCAACATAAAGATGGGCTAGGCTATAAGAAGATTGCCAACATCCTGAAAATGAACTGCAGCACTGTGGCCAAGAACATACAGGGGGTTAACAAGGCAGGTGCCATTTGTAGCAGGCCTCGCCATGGTCAACCAAAGAAGTTGAGTGCACGTGCTCAGTGTCATATCCAGAGATTGTCTTTTCAAAATAGACGTATGAGTCTTGTCAGCATTGCTGCAGAGATTAAAGGGGTGGAGGGTCAGCCTGTCAGTGCTCAGACCATACGACACACACTGCATCAAATTGGTCTGAAAATCTGATACAGATAGCCAGCCCAAAATTGGCCTTGGAGGTATGCTGATAGTGCACGGATGCTCAGTCCAAGAGTTGCAAATTGAATTTCACTTGAAGTTAATATCCAGCACACGAAATATGTTTTCAATAAAAAATACAAATTTTTTTGGCACATTTAAAAAAAAACAAAAGAAAAAGCAAAGCACTCCCCATCAAAAATCGTGAATGTTTAAGCAGGAGGCATAAGGAGAACAGACGCAACGCTTTTCGGGCTTAAGAACATTTGTGCCCTTCCCATGGGGAGGGTGTGCAAAGGGGTTTAAGGTCTATTTATACAAACTTTCCCAAGTATAACCCTTGATTAATTACCAAAATTACAATTAAGATAAATAGGATTTCCTCCCTAATGATGCCCAAAACGCCGCTCTGCACGCCGGTAACAAACAAAAAAATTTTAAAAAGGCCTTCCGGACTGCCCAAACAAAGGCAAGTATAAAAAGGGCAAAAAATGACCATTTCGGCCATGCTCGAAAACAAATACCACTCTGGTGATTCCATCATGCGCAAAAAAACTAAGTACAAAAAGCGGGAAATAAGGGACAAAGACCCGGCATAAACAATAAAAGCAGCATCATAATAAATTAATTAACTGATTTGAATTAACTAAAAGCCAAAGGGTACTTTTAGTAAAAACAAGTGGGGAAAACCCGTAAAATGTCCCCAATAAGGTCAGACAATTAGGGGCTTTCGCACACTAACTCCATGAAAAAGAGGGCAAAACTAGTATTTATTGTATACCCTCGCGACACTAAATAAAAAAACTTTATGCCTAAATGATAAATAAAGGGGACACACCTGAAGGAGGAACATGCAAAAATAAAACCTAGGGTTATACGGGGTCGGGAATAAGTAAAAATAAAACTAAAACCAAATGAGACAACACAAAACACACAAAAAATTTAAAGGGGTATACTTTAAATGAAAAATCATCAAATAAAAAAATCAAATTGGTCTCAGACTGTCATACCAAAAAGGAAACCCCTTTTCTAAATTTCAAAAGAAACCGGGAAACTTTTTGCTGAAAACAATAAACCCCTTAAGGGAACATAAAATTACGGGAACCAGGGCCCCTTTGGCGGATAAGACCCAAGAAAAAATTTAATTTTGGCCCTTGGGGGAGGTTTTCAATGTTGGGGTTGGCAACCATAAAAATACAAAACAAGTGTGTCTTGCCTACACAAAAAGCAGGGTTGGTGGGATTTTCAAATTTGGGGCTGAAAGAGTGCTGACAGCTGGGGGGACTATTTCCCAAATTTGAGTAACTATAATTCAAAAAAGCCCTATGACATACGGGGGCAAAAAGCATGTTTCCCCTTCCCTCGGGAAAAACTGGAACTCTGACAGTTTTTTCCAGCTTGATAAAAACCTCAAACATATTTCCAAGATGACCCGGGGGGCAACTAAAAGGGGGAAGGGGGGAGGACCAAAAGGGCCCTCCTTTATCCAATAGCTTTGTCATTTCATCATGGAAAAGGGTAAAGAAAATTCCGGTAAAATTTCGGTAAACCCTAGTGAACCCCCAAATTTCCCAAGAGATTTAAAGGGACAATGCTGGAAAATAAGGGTACCCACAAAATATTAAACCATTTTGGGCAAAATTTTTTCCATTTTCATTTAAAGGGGTTTTACTCACTTTTTTTGGGCCATGATTTAAAACATTGAGTTTGTGTGTTGAATTTTTTTTAAAGGGAAACACCACATTAACACTATTCAAACGGGCCTGTAAAAACTGACACTGTACCAAAGTTTTATATTTTTACGTTGCCCCAAATTTGTAAAAATATTAAAATTATTATTATTAATATTATTATTGGGCTATTCCTACACGGCAGGGGACAAAAAAACACCTGAAAACAATTACTAAAAACTTTTCACAAACAAATTTTTCTGTCCACTGCCTGCCCCAAAAGCAGCGAAAAAATTTCTTTTTTTTTTTGGGGGCTTTTTTTGAAGCGTTTTTTTGGACGTTTTTTGGCTCTGCTTTTAAAACTATGCACAAATTAACCGGGAAATGTAAACTAAAACCCAAACGGGTGGTTTTAACAGGGTTAATAGTCACTTCCTTAGATCCCTGTACCATTGTAGCACATTTTCCTTTGTGTGATCGCTGCTCTTTTTTATTTTATTACTTTTTGACCAATTTTGCCCAAAATCCACAAAAACCCACATTATTTTTCCCATACAGCAAGATAATTTTTAATTAGCATCAAAACCCTGTAAAAAAAAAATTTTTAAAGCGCCAAAATCCCCCAAAAAAAACGCAAAATTCGCCAAATTCCTTTAAAAAAAAATCTTATGGTCAAAAGCAGATTACTTTATTAGCGGCAAAATTTAAAAAAAAATTTTAAAAAGTCCCCAAAAAAAATTTGTAAAAAAAAACCCCCGGTTTTTCCTTTCCCCCAAAAATCCGTAAAAAACCCTTTTTTTTTGGGCGTCAGAGGCAAATAACGTTATTAGCGCCAAAATCTGTAAAAAAAAAAAATTTTAGGGCAAAAACGTAAAAAAAGGTTTAATTCGCAAAAAATCCAAAAAAAAAAAAAATATTTTTTGGCGTAAAGGGGGGCGGGGAATAAAATTTTATTAAAGGGAAGGGTTGGGTAAATCAAAATAACTTATTGTTTAACTCACGTTTTTTTTTTTTTAAACACTTTTTTTTAAAAAAATTTTTTGGTTATATTTTTTTTTTAATTTTTCCAAACATTTAAAATATTTTTTAAAATTCTTAAGTCCGCAGTTTTCATTTTGGGCCACTAACCCCCTAAAAACACTTCGGCCCCTATAATAAAATTTTTCACCCTTTGTTTTCATTAATAACACAAGAAAGGGTCAAACTGAAAGGGGGACACCATGTGAATAGTTTACACAAAATCCACCAGCACAAGGGGAGATTTTCACAAGCTCTCCCCCCCCTCCTCTGCAGGGGGGGGGTAATTCATCCGGGTCCACAGAATGACTAAAAACGTCCTATTGAAGTCTAGGGACAGAAACAGTTTTAAAGTCTCCTTTTGGGGAAATGAAGCCCCCCTTGAAAAAATTATCTCTCTAAATTTTGCTTTTAAAGCGTCCCAAACAACCTAGTGCCTAAGGGGAAAAAACTGCAGGACTTAAAAATTTAAAAAAATATTAAAGGGTGATATGTCAAATTAAAAAGAAATAAAACCCAAAAATTTCCCTTAAAAATGTTTTTTAAACCAAAAAAACCCGTGAGTTAAAAAATTAATTAAATTTTTGATGACACTTTCCCTTTAAACGGAAAAATCTGTAAAAAAAAGGATTTTACCCCCAAAAAAAACAAAAAAAAAAGGGGTTTCCCTTGCGTCAAAATCTGAAAAAAAAACTATTTTTGGGCATCAAACAGATAACTTTTACGGAAAAATCTGTAAAAAAAAAAAATTTTTTAGGGGCCAAAAAAAAACGAAAACAAAAACGGATTCTTGCGCCAAAATCCGTAAAAAACTTATTTTTCACCCAAAGTACAGATAACTTTTTTACCCCCAAAATAGGGTTTAAAAAATTTTAGCATCAAAATCGAAAAAAAAAAAACTGATTCTGACCCAAAAATCTGTAAAAAACTTTTTTTTTTAGCAAAAAAAATATAAATTTCGCAAAAATCTTTAGCGACCAAAGCATGATCATTTTATTACAAAAGACAAAAAAAACACATAAACCCACTTGAAAATGCAAATTTGATAAGGTTTTAACCCTTTGGTTACCCCCCTTTATGGGTTTAACTTGGGGTCGCGGGGGGGTTTTTTTCATTGAAAAATCCGGAAAAAAAACCGCCCCAAAAGTCTTCCCCCCTTTAAAACATAGCCCCCTGTAAAAAAACCCTACAAACGTAAAAAAACCGGGGTAATGAAACCCAGAATAAAAACCAAAGAAAAATCCCGGGGTAACCCCATACAAAAAACAAAACCCCAAAAACGGGGAACCCATAAAAAATGTAAAAAAGTTTTATTAAAAATTTTTAAAGAATAAACAAAATAACAAATCCCCAAACCCTAATATACCAAAAAACAACCATCACCCAGAAAAAAAGGAAAAAAAAAACAACAAGCAGGGAAGGTCTAGGTCACATAAAAATAAAATGGAAAAATACATATAAAAAAGGGTAAAAATGCCCTTTCTTCCTGTATATAAAAAAAAATATTATATATAAAAATGCATACTCCGAATCAAAATGCTACTAACCCGGGAAAGGGGGACCCAAATGTAAAGAGCTGAACGTACAACTAACCTCCTTTCTACCCCACCCCGTTTTCGCGACGTTTTCCCCCCAAGGGGGGATCCCCGGAATCGGGCAGGAAAGGAAATAAATACACAAAAAAACCAGGAATGGGGGGTTCAAATTTTAACAATTTGGCAATCTATGCAAATCAAAATAAACACATAAATATGCTCATTTACACAATGCCTCCATTACAAGGGAATATTAGAAACCCGGTTAGCATGAAAAAAGAAAGTTACATATACGACGGTAAATCGCGGAAAAACCCGGGAAATAACGGGCCAAAAGGGCCGGGAAATTTCATGAACAAAACCATTGGGAAAGCATCAAAAGCGTTTTAACCCCACTGCCGGGAAAAGGGAATTGGGTTGTTACTGAACAAATTCCCCGGGAGTGTTATCCCCAAAAAAACCAAAAGACCCTACATTTGAAAGACCAAAGGGGACCCCTTTAAAGTCACCCAAAAGGGGACTGAACAACGGAAATAACCCAACCGGGCATTAAATTTCACTTTTATAAAAAAACCCGCTGGGATTTTTGCAAATTAAAATAATTAAAAAATAAATATTAATTCATAAAGTTATGGGGTGAAAAAATTAATTTAAACAAATAATAAAACAAATAAAAGTTAAAAATTCCTAAATAAAAACAAAAAAATTATTTTAAAAAAAATAAAAATTTTTTGTATACCATTTAAAAAGTATAAAAAGCAAATAATAATTAAAAATTTTTAAAATTTAAAATTTAACCAAAACATTATTTTAAATTTTTTTGTAAAATTAAAAGTTTTTAAAAAAATTTTTAAATTTTTTGGGGAAAAAATGTGAATTTTTATTTTAAAAAAAATTAGGGGTGAAAAAAAATGTTTTTTAATGGGAGGGTTTTCCTACAAGGGGAAAAAATTGGCGAAATGAGAATGAAAAAAATCGGAGGGAAAAAAAAAAATGTAAAATATTTTTTTATATATAAAAAAAGTAAAAGTAAAAAAATTTTATCAATTTTAAACTTAATCCAACAAAGGGCAAGAATATGGCACCCCCTTTAAAAAAAACGTAAAAAAAAAAAAAAAAAGAAAAAGCACTCATGTAGACGAAAGGGTTTTTTCATTAGATCTAAAGGGGGAAGATTTTCATCGTTTTTTCCCTGTTTTTAAAAACGAAAAACGCTGAAAAAAAATGACGTTTTTCGGTCAGTGCAGAAATAACCCTTTTTATTTATTTTAACGCGCCATTAGTTTTCCAGGGGCGTACATTTGGGTTGCATAACATAGGTAAAAAAAAGTACAAAGGGGAAAGGATAAATAAATAACAACCCGGGGACAGAAGGAGAGGGGGGCCCCGCCTGCGGGGGGCTTTTGGCCGGGGTTTTACAAACCTTTATTCCCGACGGGTTTTTTTGAGCCTATTTGGGGCACAAAATCCCCCTGAATAAAAGGGGGGGGACGGGGGGGGCTGGAGCGTGGCGGGGGGGCCGCTCCCCCCCATAGACAATGCATTTTTACCGGGCGCCCCGCTGTAAAAAATTTTGCAAAAGCACTTTTCCTTTCCCCCCCGCGGGTTCCCGAGCGGGGGGGGAGCGACGGATTTTTTCTTTCTCTATAAAAACATGGATTACCGTAATTGCTGCCGCGGATTGGCCCCGTAAAATGCAGCCAAATCCCGGGGCCCCAGTACGGCCAATCCTTTGGGAAATAAGCCGGGGGAACGGGGGCCCTTTCAGGCTCAAGTAAGGTGGAATAACCAGAAGGTGAGGGGAACATTTTGTGGGTGATAGGGGGCATGAGGTTATTTTGGGTTTTAAGCTATCCAAAATGGGTTTTTTAGGTTGCTTTTGAGGCCCAATGAAATAGTAGAGTCTGATGGTTGGGGAAAAAGTTTTCCCAAATGGGGGAAAACCCCGGGGGGAAGTCTTTGAAATAGGGCCCTTTCCCATATGAAAAATCTTCCAAAAGCAACTTTAAACCCGAAAACAATTTAAATTTTCTCTGTAAAACCCAGGAAAAACATCAGTATTAAAACTTTCAAAAACTACTCACATGATGGGTTTCAGTGATGGGATTTTTAACATTTTTTACACCTTTTCAGAAAGGGTAAACAGGAAAATTTTTATTCCCAAAATTAATTTAGGGTTGGAAAATTTAAATTTTTGGGTGTGATAAAAAGATATGGTGAAAGTATTCCCCCAAGGAATATAGAAACCAAAGGTTTCAAACTCCTCTACTGCAAAAAATAGGTTTTCAAACCAGGACAACTTTTAAAAAGGGGCTTGTCAAATGGACAATTTTTTAATTTTAGGAGGAACAATTTTAATTACCGGAATTTTTTTGAAACAAACAATTTGAAAAAATGGGTACTAAAAGCTAATGATAAAGTGAATTAAATATTTCCAAAGCCCTTTTTTAAAAACGAAGGAATCAAAACAGACAACAAGGGGGAAATTTTGATTTTTTTTCACCCAGGCACCATTTTTTTTGCGCGCATTTGAGCGCTGAAGGGGCCTAATTTTAAATTTTTTCCTGCGGGGCATAATATACGCTTCTACTACAAGCGACAATTCTGCTCAGTAAACCACTTTTTAAAATGCTCTAAACCCGAAACCACATTAAAAGCACCTGATTTGCTGTACTAAAGCATAAATTGTAATTCCGTATGGTTTAGTGGCAAAAACGCCTCCAGCCACCACCCAATCTCAGGCGCATTGCCGCGGGTGTGCACCTGAGTGCGCCTGATTAAAAATAAGTGAAAAAGGCAAAACGTCAGTTTTTGGGCTGAAAAGACGCCAGACTTCTGGCACAAGCCCCGTTTATACTTTTCGCCCCAAATGTTATTTGGTTAAACGGACATGTAGGTTTCCTGATAGGTATGTACTCTCATAAGTTTCAGCCTTTGCCTGAACACATTAGGAATACTGTAATGAGACATTGGAAATCTTTTACAGTCAATGATGACTCAAAAGAAAAAAACCCCTTTCATCCCCTATTGTCTCATTTTGTAGGTGAAGAATTTAAAGGGTAGTTTGGTAAAAGGCAGATTTGCTCCTAAAGCGAATGATCGATTGCATTTGACTGTCCCCGAGGGTAGCTATAAATGGGGGTCATGTTCATTTTGTAATACATGAATGATAGGTTATCGTAAATTTTAGGAGGATTGGATTCATATGTTAGACAATTTATCACTTTTTTTGGTCGGGACTTCATACTAATATGTAATGTGGGCCAGTGTGGCCTATTTTATATAGGAAAAATAATTCATCCACTATTTAAACATATACATGACATATATATTCCCTGAAGACGGAAAGGAGACCTAGTTTAATACACATATAAAGGATTTTCATCTTAATGAGATTTCTTGTTACATTTGAGATTTAAACAATTTGTGCCCCTTCCAAGGTGTTGATGGGTATACCAGACTGCTGAATGTGAGGCAGAGAGAATCATATGTGCGGAGTACAGATCCACTTGGACTTAAAGGGAACCTGTCACATAGTTTGCCCCCTTCGCTGAGACAGCACAAGCAGTGCCCAGACCTGCTGTTTCCAGCCGTGCCCCTTATTCTGTAAGATGCTGGAGTTTTAGAGCATTTACCCCCTCAAATCTTATTCATGAGCGGGTGTTACTCCACCCCCCAAAGGCTACTCCACCCACTGACAGTTATTCACATGTTTCTACCTATTCAAAGTAATAGGTTTGTCATTTGAGGTGGGCGGGCAACCTCCGATTGGCCAGGTTTTAAAAAAAACTGACCCTCTGAAGGACTCTTCGAATGACTTTTCTGGCTGAAAACTGCAGAATTGGCTTTAAAATACACGAAAACACAACATCTTACAGAATAAGGACACGGCGCTGGAAACAGCAGGGCTGACACTAGCTTCTTTCCCCCAGCCAGGGGGCAAAAACTATGTGACAGGTTCTCTTTAAGATGTTTTTCCTCATTTTTATAGTATTTGTGGAATGTTTTATATTATTTGTTGCCATATATGTTCATTGTGTGTACCTGTTTTTATTATGATTAAAAGGGGGTGGGGGATTTCAGGGCAGTTTGATCATCTCCCAGAAGGACTTGAGAAGGCGTCAGTGGAAGTGAAATGGCTCCCAGGCCATGTCCTTATTTTGTATACTCTGGCATTGATGTAAGTGCATTTTTTCCAATAAAGTCAAAGGAAACAAATGTGATTCCCCGATTCTTGTTCAGTTTGTGAATTTTACGCGTGAGTCACTTCAGAGGGGTTAGCGACCCCAGTCCGAAAATACGTTAGATATGGTTTAATATTTTCGCTACATTCGAAAAACTACGTGATTTACAAAATGGATATTACATGTGATTCACATTAAAAATAGGCACACATGAGTACAGTATTGTGATATTTACAGTGTATGTCACATTGCAAGAGAGTACAAAGGATGTTACATTTGTATATTGTACATGGGTTAAAATTCAGAAAAGTCCACAGTGATGTC